>SNQJ01S0065107.1:25540-43597 GCA_010110895.2 Picea sitchensis | reverse complement strand
TTACAATTCTTTGCATATAACATGATCTGTAACGGAGCTCGGCCTTGGGGACACTACAACCAGGTAAGCTTATAAGATAAAGGCTTTTGAGGCAACGCTTACCGAAAAGTGTCGTCTTGAGGAGAATCGACTCAGTGTTCCCTAGCAACGGCGCCAAAATGTTATCACATAGTTTGTAGTTAGGATAATAGATGGATAAAAAGAGATCAAACTGGCGTAACTGAACCAATCCCACCCACTGTCACCTCGATGGGAAGGTTTTTTCTATTTAGGGAGGTAAGGCCCAGGGGAGACATCCCTGGTGACCTGGGGTTTTGAGAAGGAAAAAGGTTTAAGAGATAAAGGACAATTTATCCCTCAGAAGTCACCACATGATCAGAAAGTCTGGCCTATGACCAATAAAGATCACTGAAGTACAACCAAGAAGTATCCCTGCCTGAGAACAAAGCAACAATGAAACTACGTGTGCAAGCTTGCTTGTTGGGTAGTACTTCATATAATCAAATGAATTTCTGATAATAAGCAATTGATAAACAATATTGTTGATGAAGCAAATCAAAGTTGTACAATAACAATGATTACAATATTACTTCACAATAAATGCTAATGGCATTCAATGTAACAATATCAACACTTTAGAAACAACGCCTTAGCTAATCATTCAATTGCTTAAAGACAAATAGATGTTGCACAAAGGTGTTTATAGCCCAAGAAAGATGACGGCAGCACTAGGGTTAGCAGAGTTAGTCTAGGTTAGGGTTAGTATGGTTAGGGTTTGTTCAAAGGCATTGGAAGTTTGTGAGATCAAGTTACTCAACACATGTGGCCTTAGATCAGTGCGTTCCCAGGGTATATGTAGTCAAAAGGAGGACGCAAAGGCTGAAGGATCAAATGATAATGGTAAAACTAAGGACAAGAGAATTAAACCTTAAGGTGTTGCTATGGAAAGGCCTCAAGGATGAAACCCTAGGGGAGAGGCTCACTTTGGTGTTGCTATGGCAAAGCCTCAGTGCTCTCTCCTCCTTCCTTAACTTAATGACAACAATGACTAGCTCAATGATGATTGATCTAAGACAAGAGGGTTTGAGAGTGACATTTGCTAGAGCAAGGCTTCACTAATGAAACCTTAGGGAAAATCGGCTCACCAAGGTGTAGGGGAACTAGGCCTTGGTGTGTTTTCTCCTTCTTAGCTCAACAAATAATAAAAACGGCTAGCAGGAAGAAGATGGATGGAGTGTTTCTATGGCAAGGCTCTATCCTCTTCAACAAATCAAAAGGCTAGAAAGAAAGAATAGAGTGTTGCTAAGGCAAGGCTCTATCTCACTTCAGCAAATAAAATGGCTTAAAACCTTGGTAGGGACATGAAACAAGGACCTTCAATGTGTGCTTGTCACCTAGGGTTTGATTCAACAAATTATAATAATAAATGCTAGAAAACAACACTACAACCATTCAATCAAGAAGCTTTGCAGAAATTCAATTACATTTAACCAACAAATCAATAGCAAAACCCTAGTTGTAATACCTTCCACCAAGAGAAATGCCAAAATATGCCAAGAAAGTCTTCCTTCAACAAGTGCGCCTCACAATTTCAGCGAATGACCCTAAGGAGGGCGCAAATTTCAGACCTCACCAAGTGGTAATTAAGAGATGATGAAAAAATGAAGGTAAAACCCCTCAATTTATACAGTACAATGACCTAATTTTACTTTTTAGGTCATAAAAAGGCCGACAAGGCCAAAATACTAAAATCATATTGTTTTACATTAAATGTTTACATTAAAACCCTAATAAAGCAATAGAAGGACGTCATCCCCCTTTCTAGGGTGATGTTAACCCCTTTGAGGGCAAATACAACCTCCTGAAGTAAAACGTTAGCCCTCCTTGGGCTTCTCCAAGCTACCACACATGCCAAACTGCCATGTCCATCTGCCAAAACGCTCATGAAGAAAGGATGACGTCATGAACTTCTTGGGTGACGTCCTAGGCCTTCCAAGGGCAACGTTCCACTGAAAAGGGTACAATCCCCCTAGGTCAAGCTCTGCCAGGGTGCCTCTGCAAGAAGTCTTTCTTCTCTCTGGTGCAAACCCCTTTGTCCTGTCTGTGCCCCCTGCTGGGGTCTCAACATCTATCTGTTGGGCTCTTCAGCCCCATGGAGGTTCGAACCGATCATCTCCCCATGTGTACCTGTTCAACATGGTACCTGTTTGTCGGGCATGATCCTGCACATCAACAACTACGCCCTCCATGGACTCATAAGTCACAGGGATCATAGCAATGTCAATCACATATCATCATCAATATTATTAAACATGTGCATAAAACCCCTATTATCCCAGTTAAAAGCCCAAATACTTTATACAAGCCTGCAATACAAGTCTGGGGAAAGTGACAAGGCGTCATATTGGGCTAGTGTCCACTGGAAAAGGAAAGTTCCCGAAAAAGACTAAATCTAAGCCATGTAAGTGGGTGATGTGGATAAGGGATGTCCTGACAATGGGCGTAGTGAAAGCAGGGGAATGCAAAGCTTTACCTGTGGATGCCTTTGTAGAAGGCGAGTTGCACATGTCCTGGATGCAATTGTTTCCAAGCCCATTCATGCCTTTTATTTTTTATTCTTATTGCTTTTTCTTCAAGAAGCTAATCAGGGGACACTACCCTAGCGTGGTGACTAGTGGTGACAGCGTTACCCACAAGTACTTTCACATAAATGAGAAGGTTGGCTCGTGATGAGACCCCCTTTCTCTTGGCCATGCAAACCCTGGCGTGGTAACCAGCTGCTAGTAGTGTCATACTGCTAGGTACCCATGGACCTAATAGGTTGGCTCGTGATGAGACCCCCTATCCTCTTACTAAGTCTTGTTTTATTATTTTTATGGGTCCCCCTTGTTTCTTGTTGAGAAGCCTTTTATTGCTTTCGTGGGGATCCTTGGGCAAAGCATCTCGAGGTTTTATTTTTAGGCTTTTATCTTTTGCCAACTTGCTTTTACTTCTGGGCCTTTAGCCCCTTCTTCCCACAAGGTAAGGTGCAACCCTCAAATGATTGGTCAACCCAATGCCTGGACAAATAAAATGGGATAGATGAGTGAAAAGCAGAATGAAAAAGTGGTAATATGAAAGGAGTAGATGATGGCTTTTCAGAAATCCCTCCAGTGGCAAACCAAAACCTACAAGCACAGGCTTGCTAGGGCATCCTATCATTCCCCCTAGACATGGTCAAGTGGACAAGTATAAGATCCAAGCATTCGTTAGAAATAAAAGGAATTAAATGAACATATTCAAAGGTTTTGAGGATCAGAGTGACACATACCATGATACTCGAACTCATTACCTCATGGAGCAAGAACCATCTCTGACACAATACCAAGCCGATGGTGATGGATGTTGATGTTGATGGCAAAGTAGAGGCACTGAAAGGGAGAAAAGGTGGGCCCTCCAAGGCCATGCCTAAGTCAATCAGACTCTCGGTACTCCATATCTAGGACCTGCGGGCCTCGAGACATAATCTCCTAGTTATCCCTAAAAGTGGGGATAACATGCTTTATCGCTTCTCTAGAGGTAATCCTTTCTTCTTGGTCAAAATGCTCTCTCTCTCTCTCTCTCTCTCTCTCTCTCTCTCTAGCAGTATTTAAAATCATAAGCATGTGGGATAGAAAAAAAAGTTTTGTTTGGATTATATGGAAACCCATGCCGTAATAGATCAGGTGGCAAATGTTATCACCTCAATTTCACTCATAAGATACATTCAAGCAATCGTTTAGAAGCATTATCTGTCGGCAAGAATACAACATAATAACACAACCTCATGGCTACTTTACATCACTTCAAAGAGCAAGAAATAAACCTTTAAAAGTGGATTTGTATACACTTGTGTGGCCTGCCTTCTTTGACACTCGCGAGACTTGCACAATATATTCTTCGAAACCCGTGGAACTTTGTTTGCTCGAGTAAGGTCAACCTCTTCAATGCATTTAAGGTCGCCAGCCTAACTCAAGTGGCTCCAGGTTGATGTAGAGGAAAAATTCAAACTCTCATCCCATTAATGAGTACTTTGGCTCCCAAAGTCTCTTTCAAGCATTGGGAACCCATTTTGAAAGAAGAGCTTTCACATTGAAGCTAATTCTTCATGGAGTTCAAAATTTTATTGGAAATGAAACCATGGGACAGTATTTGAGGAAGATAATAATTGCAATGTTATGTAGGAATGAGATTGGAGATCAATGATCTTACTCTCTCATCTCTACCATTAATTGCCATCATGCTTGTTTGTGTGCCTTCTTCAAAGAACAAAGACTTCTTCATTCACCATTGTTAGAGAGGAATTTCAAGAAGTAAAAAGACCCATCCCAAAGAGAGTGTTGGAACTCATTTGCATCCAACCATTCTCCCTCAGTGTCATTCATTTTATGCTTTTCCATTGGACTAATATATGAGTATTGTTGTTTTCCTCCAATTTCTTGTGTTTAAATGGCATTCTTGTGGTTAAATTTGTAGTTTAGTTGCATGCATGCTTTCTTCTTTTATTTTTCTATGGTAATACTCGTGTTTGTCTCATAACTAACCATTGTATGTTGTTTAATTTACGGCCTAGCTTAATAAATGGGCTTTTCTCACCAATGCAAGAAAATCCCCAACATAAATGTTTTCTATCATCTTCCTTGTACACATGTTGCAGGTTTAGGACAACAAAAGTTAATGTATCATTATAAAATTTGCACGAAAAGTCATGCATTTTAGGCAACTTACCCTCAACCATCTTCATTAAAGCATTCATCCTTCATCCAAGCTCTTAGACTACTCACACATCCTTTTTAAGCTTCAAATTGTTTTCATGGAACCTCAAGTCTACATGGCCACCATACTTTCTTCAATGAGGCCTTGCAACTAAAAAATGATCTTATAGTGTCTCACAAATTCCCCTTGATACCCTCTTGTTTTGTGAGTCTCCCCTTAGTACTTTCAATCACTAAAATATATTCATAGGCTTCCTTGGATGCTAACAATTTAAAACAATATTTCATCAATTAGTCCCTTGTTCATACCAATGGAGTCTTGTTCTCCATTGGGCACCCCCCTAACTCAACATGATTTGCCAACTTGTTGGAGGTGTCAAAAATTAGCATCCTTGGCTTCTATGCTTACATCATGAGGTATGTGTTGTAGATGTTATCTACCATGATTGAGCTTGTCCTTGATGATTTTGTGTTACTTTTCTCCAATCCAAGGAAATATGATGTCCATATCCCCTCAAAAAAGAGGCAATACAAGCCATTCCATCTTCCTCCCACAAAATGCAATCATATTTACCCATGGGCCTAGGCAATAAGTTCCACACCCTTCTCATGTGATTCAAACAACTATGGTTTTTTAAAGGGAAAAATTTATGAGAAAGCAAGTCTTGTGCATTTGCATCTTCACAAACCCTCGAGAGATAGAGATGTGTATAGGTTGGTGGTTTAAGACTATGGCCTCCGTCAAGACTTGAATAGGTCTCTTGCCATTACAATTATATAGGAAATTCCTCTATTCAAAGAACATGACTTAATCAAGCATTTTAAGAACTCATTTATTGCCCCTCCAAAAGTTAGACCAAGTAAACCATTGCTTCATTGATTCTTGTCATTTAAATTTGTTGGGGTCATACAACCCAACCTTGATTTTGAGGCATTCCAAGATGTTTTTTCACAACGAGGCATCTTAAGAAGTAACAAACCTTCTTTGTCTTCCTAGGAATCTACAATATTGAAACCCCCACAACACAACCAATTGCCAATGGGCCCTATGGAGTTCATCCACCATCCATCTCCAAAAGATGGATTTTTCTTTAGTGTTGTTGGATACATAAATATTAGCCAGGGCTAGCCTTCAATTGTCTAAATTCAACACAATCCAAACCAATCTTTATGAGGGATCGATGCCCATGTCCATGACCGAGGAAAGCTAGGAAAACACATACATCACAACCTCATTGTTATCCTCACCATGTGTAGATGTGTAAACGGCCACATACAACCAAAAGCATTTTTTAACGAAAGCCAATAGGTTTAGCTTCTTACAAACTCAAATATCAAGACTTTCAAAACACAAATCTTATTTCCCATACCATAATTTTCCCACAAGGGTCAATCAAGTCCTTAAGATTCCTTGACACTGCCTTCATTAGGAAAGTATAGTGATGTAATCCATATTAAACTCATCGACATCTGTGTCCAATAGAGCTAGGACTCCATAGGCATTTTGAAGTTGTTGGGTCTTTCATGGCAAGGACATAGAAGTCTTCCAAATGACAATTAAGGAGCCCCAACCTCTAAGACCAACTAGGAGTTTAGGAGGGGAACAATCCCCCTACAACTCACTAGAAAGGTGTTTTGGAATATATGTGCCACTTCCTTCTTAATGGCTAAGGTTGTCGGCTTCTTTGGCACTAATACACTAGGGGTCATCCACATTGTTGGGATGGGCTTTTTGAGCTTCAACTAACTTATTTTTTTATGAATTATTGCAAACAACTTGAACATGATCTCCATCTAAATTATTCAGAGTGTTAATGACCTAATAATTGATTAGTCATTGGACTTGACCATAATTGATTAGTCATGGATATTGTGATTTATTTTGTGGCATCTCATATAAGTACTGGGTATATTTCTATAATGCATGAGTTTTCTAACCATCCCATCTTCCACCTAAATCAAAACAAATTCTTTAAGGACCCTTAACTAATTGACTTTTAAATAGATCCTCTTATGTGACCTATGGTTAAAATACAATTCAACACATAAATAAATCTACCTATCCATGCAAAAATGTACTCGAGTGGGTCAAAGTTAAAGTCTAGAACTAAGTTAGCAATCTCCTTGGTTGAGAAATCTTTAGACAAAGCAAAGAAAAATATATTGCAAACAACCATTGTGCTAACAAATTTCAATGTCAAAGTTACTATGAGTTACCAAATTTGAAGGCATATCAAATGACCTATGTTCAAAGTCTTGGTTTCACTTAAGCCATAAAAAATAGTGTTTCATGACCTACACATGATAATAAGGCTAACTAGTTTATTTACACATGGTAAGATAAATTTGATTGCTTAATATTTACTGTATCTAAATACTTAATATACTTTACCTTGTAGTAGTTCATTAAAGCAACATCTAGATTCACATTGTAAACTTAGCATGTGACTAAGATGCATCTTCAACCAAATGAAGATAATGTGTATATATTTAGTTGAATAACAAAGAAACAAAATCCCTCATGAAACATGTGTAACCTCAAAAAAGTTGCCTACATAAAATCAGCTATTTAGTTGGATGTAACTACCATTGGGTATATAAGAGACTCATTTACAAAATCCTTACATATTATACTTACCTTACATTGATGCAATATTAGGTTCGATGTTGGTTCGTAATCCTAAACATATTACAAGACATCTTTGAGTATAATCAATCAATATTTTTAATCCTACCCAAAAAAACAAAAAAAACATTAAGCGATTCTACATTTATTTCTATATACTTTAACTTACAAAATATTAACATTAAATTGTATACTCAATCATTCATTAAATCTCATCGGTTTGTAAATTTTCACAAGTCCTTTTTCTCATATAATTTGAGGTTTTACATTTTTATTTTCTAATCAAAAACCAATAATACAAATAAAAAGAAATTGTCTTTATGTTATATGGAGTATGACCTTAAACTATGTTTGATTGGCTATGTGCTCATCTTCCTTAGTTGTAGAGAAACATGTTAACAATCCAAGATCTAGAGGCATTTGGTAAGAGTGGAAGCTTGACCACCAATAATTTATTATAAGAGGCCAGCATTTATCTACACACAATGATGCAACTGCACATTGTGGCTATTAAGATTATATCAATAAAGACTGTGTCAATAACCCCAATTATCATAATAGACTTTTTCCTACTTTAAAAAATAAATAAATAGGGGTTGCAGGAGTAGGAGAGGTCATCTATGGCCTTGAGGGAAATTGGGTATTTGCCTATGCTTGGGCGCTGGGAATTGCAACAAACAATCAAGCAGAGGCATACACCCTTTTTCAAGGCATGTCCATCGCCATCAACTTGGGGATAAAGGAATTGACAATCATTGGAGACTCACATATCAGTATAGAGTCTCTAGCTTTCAAGGAACCCCTGAAGGACTTCCAATTGGCTTCAATTTTCTTCAGAATAGCAAAACTCACTCAGAAGTTGAACAAACACTCTCTCTACCATATCTTACGAGAAAACAATAACAAGGTGGACACTCTACATAGAGAATCCTCAAGCCTGTCTCAAGGAACCTTGAAGAAAGATGGAGGTGTTAATTACTAACAATAACAAGGTAGACAGTCTACATAGAGAATCCTCAAGCCTATCTCAAGGAACCTTGAAGAAAGATGGGGTGTTAATTACTCCTTCATCCGCTAAGTTTAACTTATGCATTTCATCCGCTAAGTTTAACTTATGCATCAAGGTAAACACTCTACATAGAGAATCATAATGCTTGTCTCAAGGAACCTTGAAGAAAGAGGTAGACACTCTACATAGAGAGAATCCTCATGCGTGTCTCAAGGAACCTTGAAGAAAGATGGAGGTGTTACACTCTACATAGAGAATCCTCGGGCCTATCTCAAAGAACATGAGGTGTTAATTACTCCTTCATCCGCTAAGTTTAACTTATGCATTTCATTCGCTAAGTTTAACTTATGCATCAAGGTAGACACTCTACATAGAGAATCCTCAAGCCTGTCTCAAGGAACCTTGAAGAAAGAGGTAGACACTCTACATAGAGAATACTCAGGCCTATCTCAAGGAACCTCGAAGAAAAATGGGGGTGTTAATTACTTGTTCACCCAAGCCTGTCTCAAGGAACCTTAAAAAAAGATAGAGGTGTTAATTACTCCTTCATCCGAGCCTGTTTCAAGGAACCTTAAAAAAAGATAGAGGTGTTAATTACTCCTTCATCTGAACCTTGAAGAAAGATGGAGGTGTTAATTACTCCTTCATCCGAACCTTGAAGAAAAAAGGGATGTTAATTGCTCCTTCATCCGCTAAGTTTAACTTATGCATCAGTGGAAGATGGGATGTTAATTATTCCTTCATTCGCTAAATTTAACTTATGCAACAATATCCACTAGGCATAAACCTTAAAAAAAGATAGAAGTGTTAATTACTCCTTCATCCGAGCTTGTCTCAAGAAACCTTAAAAAAAAGATAGAGGTGTTAATTACTCCTTCATCCGAACCTTGAAGAAAGAATGGAGGTGTTAATTACTCCTTCATCCGAACCTTGAAGAAAGATAGAGGTGTTAATTACTCCTTCATCCGAACCTTGAAAAAAGAAGGGATGTTAATTACTCCTTCATCCGCTAAGTTTAACTTATGCATCAGTGGAAGATGGGATGTTAATTACTCCTTCATCCGCTAAGTTTAACTTATGCATCAATATCCACTGGGCATATCTAGACTACAAAGACTGCATTAAAGGAAGCCATGAATCAAGCGAGAGGGTAGATATTCACAATCACAGTCCACCGGAGCGCCACGCGCCAGTGAATGGGCATTCACTATTTATTCCCTCTGCATCCACTCCTCGTTGGAAAGGTGGGATAAACCCACTCGATGTCTGGAAATCTCTGATCGTTGGGGGACCTCTTGGAGCGCAAAGCTCCCCTATCCTGGCTAGCACTTGGGAGAGAAGGTTAGCAAATTGGACAGGGTTTGCTCCCTTGGCCGCAGAGCTCCAGCGATCAACAGCCTGGGTAAGCGCTAAATTCTCCTGGGGTTCCAGCTTTCTCAACACAACCTCTTTCAATCTGGTTTAGTTTCTCTAGTTTGGGGCCGGATCATTTGGTAGAAGGAGCCTGGGAAGTTCTTTTTAATTCCCTTTGTCAGGCTTGTTAATTATTGCTGGGAATGTAGATTTGACATATTGACCTGTGAGTTGGCTTTGAATGGTGACCTGGGCTGTGGATTTTTGTTCCCTGGCCTGATGGATAATTTGTTTTGAATGCCCGAACTGTTACTCAAAGTCAGGCTTCTTGTTTTGATAACATAATCTGGGTTTGGTGGCTCTGTCACTCTGTTTCTATTTTCAAAAATTTGCAGTTCCGTTCAGCTTTATCACTTTGGAGCAGGCCTAACCTGTGGTGGGAGAATTTTGGGAAATCCTCTATTAGCCCCTCTGTTCGGTCTACCTCTTATGCATTTTTCCAGGCACAATATTTTGGTACTTTGAACGGTTGGTTGGATTTTCTAAGTGACTTGGAATGGGGGATGTATGTGGATTTTTTCTAGCTTGAAGGTGATCTCGTCTCTATAGTTTATGTCCGAGCCTCTATTCAAAACCAAGTCTCTTGCTTTGTTGAAATAGCTTGGAGTTGGAGGCTTCGCCTCTTTGCACTTCTTATCAGTCTTCTCATTCTTCACAACTTGGTCCCTCTGTAGACATACAGGTATAAAGAGGATTCAGTGGGGTACAGAGTGTCCATTTTTTTGTTTTTTGTTTTGGAGCAGCATGGACTCGAAGGTATTCACAGGGAACGGCAGAGGCAGGAAGAGCTTTTACAAAGCAATGACATTTTGCTGAGAACCCTCTCAGAATCCATCCATAACCTAGAAGTGCACAAGCAAGAGCAGTAAAACAAGATAATGGTATCCTTTGAAGGACACGGAAAAAAAAATTCAGCTATCGAAATGGATTGCTATAAGCTAAAGCATTCTGTTCAATACACAAGTGAAGATTTCAGACACCACGATTCAACAGACAATAGGACACGCAAACAATAAACAATAGGACACGCAAACAATAAAGACAAAGAAGATGATTCTGGACAGGAGCCAAAAGGAAAGAGTTGGACTACCACTCAACCAGAGGCAAATCTGCAGTAATAAATTTCTTATATGTATCACAAATCCATATGTATTTTGAATGATTTTTTTATAGACTTTATACTAATCTTGTTAGTATTTGTATTCCTATAACAGGAATGAAAGAGCTAAATAATAAGGGAATAACAACGATGCTGCTGAAGACTTTATTTTGAATGTTTTTTATAGTATTTGTATTCCTATAACAGGAATGAAAGAGCTAAATAATAAGGGAATAACAACGATGCTGCTGAAGACTTTATTTTGAATGTTTTTTATAGGCTTTATACTAATCTTGTTAGTATGAGCTAAATAATAAGGGAATAACAACGATGCTCAAGACTTTATTTTGAATGTTTTTTATAGGCTTTATACTAATCTGGTTAGTATTTTTATAGCTACAACAGGAATGAAAGAGATAGATAATAGGGGAAATTACAGGAATGAAAGAGCTAGATAATAAGGGGAATTATAACGATGCTGCTGAAGACTTTTTTCAAACAACAGACCTACTTTCTCTGTAACTTTTTGTCATTATTTGGCCATTTATTCATATAAATATTTCTCAATCTCGGTTTTAAAAAGTAAATAAATAATACACAAAACACATAACTTTTCATCAAATTATTTATTTAAATTTATTACTTTTCAAATTGATTTTAAAACAATTAACATACAAATTTGCATTTAAAAATCGACAATAAAATAGAAACTTGTGTTTACCAATTCTATTGTCACACGAGTAGGATAGAATTGGCATATACCAACAATAGCGAAAACGTTGTCCACAAAAAGGAAATTGAAAAAACGAAACGAAATCATTTTTACTTTACTTTGGAACTCTAAATACAAGTAATCTTTTTCTCTTTCAATCATCAAAAGAAAGTTCCCGAGTGGCTTGTCATTCAATTATTTATTTCATATTTATTTCATTTCAATTTGATTGGAAAGCCAACGCAATTTGTGCGAGAACTTGTGTTTGCCCGTTCTACTGCCACGCGAGTAGGATAGAATTGGCATATACCATCAACGGTGACAAAGTTGAAATTGATAAAAGGAAACGAAATGAATCTTTAATTTACTCTGGAACTCTCAATATAGGTGAAATTTTTTAATAATTGAACCCTGGAAAAGAAAGTTGCCCATAGAAATGGGTGTTATGGTCACAATAGTATTGCAATGCAACTTATAAAAAAAACATCACGAAACCTTTGGATAATTTGATTTAATATAATCATATAGACAGAACATGGATTTAAATAAAAAGGTACATCGCTATACTTGAAATGACAAACATCCACGCATTGCAATGTGAAAAAGTGATGGGAGTGGTACTTTTACTTTATTAGATACAATCGCTCAAAAATTATATTTGTGCAGCAATTTAAACAAAAAGAAGCATCACGTGTGATTAATGAATTCCTGCCAGCCACGAAAAGTCTAGAACGATAAAAATCTGAAAATTGTCAAGGCACACCGCAAACACCATGTCTAATTCATTAATACCATTGACACAAACTCCATGCAGACTTCTGCTGTTTTTAGAGGCTTAGGGCTTCAGAATAAACCCACTTAACAAGATATTACGTGGAATTGCCAAGGAATTATTTTGCTTTAACGGCCACAGCAGCAGCTGGAATCATTTTTCCATTTAGGAAAGTCATCCATCAGGAAAATCCACCTTTATGCATAGCAGCCATGATAAGCTTTACTCTGAGGCCAGACCTCAAAATGCAATCTTTCCGAAATCAAAGATCTGCTATTTTTTTCAATTTTTAGTAGTGTCCTTTCTGTATGAAAAAAAATCCAGTAAAAAGAGTAAAAAGCATAAATGAAGACTATTACATGACGGGTGACAGGTGCAGGGGGTGATCTTTGGCCATGAAGGAAAAGAAGAAATTACCATGCTTGGGGATCAGCAACACTATAAATAATCAAGTAGAGACATTAGCACTTTGGAAAGGGATCTGGGTCATGAAAAACAAAGGGATCAATCAGCTGTCTATGGTAGGGATTCTATGGTTGTTTGTCATATGATGAAAAAATCTCTCCCAAGGGACCTAATCTCCGAAGACTTCTCATTCAAATTCATACATTGGTTGAGAGGTTTCAGTAAGTGGTATTCTTCCATGCATTCTGTGAACTCAACCATCAAGCCGATGCTCCAGCTGATTTAGCTTATGCCCTCCCTTTAAGTAAATTGCTATAAAATGGGGGAACTTATTTTCCAATCCACCCCAACCATCAAGCCGATGCTCCAGCTGATTTAGCTTGTGCCCTCCCTTTAGGTAAATTGCTAGAAAATGGGGGAACTTATTTTCCAATCCACCCAAAGTTTGTATCTCCGCTTTTGTTTATGACTGAAATAAAGGCTAAAGACAAGTTGCAAGATGGTAACAACATGCATCACGATGATACAAAGGGGATGGCCCTTCGTGCAGTGCACACAAGATGGCGTGGGGGGAGTTTTATTAAGCCTAATTGGATGGGAGTCTTCAGTGCGTGTGGGTTTTATTATTCCCTTGCCATGGCACATTGGTGGCTTTCATCTTGGGTTTGGAGCAGAGACCTATTCAGTTTGTTTCTTCTCTAGTTTTTCTTCCTTTCTCCATGTGAATTGGTATCCATTTATCCTAGTGGCATTGTGTTTGTGTTATGAGAGCAGCATGATAGTATTCTCCCTCTTGTCTCATTCCAGTCTTTGGTTGTGATCTCTGGAGGTTGGGTTCCAGTCTTTGGTTGTGACCTCTGGAGGTTGGGTTAGCTTGCATCCTGCTTTGAAGTGGTTCAGAATCTTCTTGTCTAGGCGTTTGGACTGAAATTATCTAGTCTCAAAAGAGGGTATTCTAGTGGTTGCTATGTCTACGTCTTTGGACACTCTATTAATAGATAAGGCGAGGTAGCCATCTTTCTGTTTGACATTCTAGATAAGGCGAGGTAGCCATCTTTCTGTTTGACATTCTAATGGCCAGCCCTTTAAACAAATTTCACAACTCACTTCAGTGGTGTGAGATGTTTTGCAATAATATTCAGGATGCAAAGGCTCAAGTAAACATTCTAATGGCCAGCCCTTTAAACAAATTTCACAACTCACTTCAGTGGTGTGAGATGTTTTGCGATAATATTCAGGATGCAAAGGCTCAAGTAATGGAAAAAATGAAAGTTTGGAAAAAGGCCTGGGCACTGCAATATGAAGTTTACAAGGAGGAAGCTCAAAAACAAGAAATCTCAAATGGAGAAATACAAGAGCAAAACAGTGCTTATGGATGTAGAGGTGGAAGTTCATAGGGAGAAGCTTGCAGAGCAAGACGAAATTATTGAAGAGCTGCAAGAGAAAGTCAAGCATTTAGAATTAGAGTAATCTTCTGAATTTCTATAATTGCACCATTCCCCTCACCAACGCTTTTAGTGGGCTCTTTTGGACATGAGCAGGGTGAAGCAATGAAAGAAGACACTCTCAGCAAGTAAAACAGGCAGCCCCCACCATTTCATCCTCTGTTGCTGTAAGAATGAAAATTCCCCGCTATGAGCATGGGCAAAAGCATGTTTAAATTTTTAGATGTTTTTTAAAAGCATTTTGCTATTAGGCCAGTATGTAAGGCTTTATACAATTTGAATAGTAAACAATACTTCCAGTATGTAAGGCTTTATACAATTTGAATAGTAAACAATACTTCTAGAATTTTGAAATTAGGCCAAATAGGGAATAGCCAGCAGCAAATACTGTATCTTATGATGGCATTTTGGACCAGATCATCTATTTTTGTTTGTATAAATAGGCTTGACAGTATGGCCACAGCCCCTTATCTTTATTTAATACAAACAGTAACCGTTCTGGTTTTAAAAAAAAAAATCTAGATTCTAAAGCCGATAATCATAAATTTAAGCTAGATGGCTAATAAACCCAATTTTAGTTTCCAAGCCCTACAGTGCTGTGTATCACAAGTCCTTTAATAAGACCATGAGCTCAATTTCAAAATGACCACAAAACCCATCTTTCTCATCTGTTTTTGAACAGAAAAGCATCAGTTAATAACATACAAATATATCTGAACCAAAAACCACTCTGTATGCAGTACTAACCAACCAAACTGAAGCATAACAAACATAAAGAGTTTCCAAACCTCTCTCCCTAAAACATACATATAAAATTATTAATCAATAATCATATGGAAGCGTGGGATTTGAAGTTGACCTGTCTAAAATATTTTTTTTTCTGTTAAGAAATCATGTTCTATATCATATTTTGGTTTGAGTGAAAACTAATCATTCAACTAGCCATATATCAACCTAAAGTCCAAGATAAGACACGCACAATATTTAGAATTAGAAGTTAAATCTCATTAGCGTAATTGGATTTCGAGGGTTTTGTTTTGTAAGGCAGCCAAGGTTCGAAACTTGTAGTAGTTAGGAGAAGACACTCAAAAAAATCCAGCCATGTTAAGGGTTGGTGTGGCCCAGACCGGGTGCGATCCCCGGGTGATTTTGACAGCTCAGACACCCCTAGATCACGGTTTCTTAGACCACTGGCTATTCCTGTAGACAACGAACACGCTAGCAAACAAAAAATATATATATAGAATTAGAAAGTGAGCTTTTGACATCAAATAAAGCTTAAAGCAAAATTAATATAAATAGAGTACTAGATTATGCATCTATAGGACATTTTTTTCTTCATAGAGTGATATGGTAGATTTACTTCAAGAAGGTTAAAAAATGTCATAATTTGCCACATTTGATGTAACAAATCCATGTCAATTTAAAAAATGTCATAATTTGCCACATTTGATGTAACAAATCCATGTCAATTTGCATGCAGTAGCAATAGTAATAGTGATTTAATTCCAGACACGGATCTTTATGTAATGTTAAAAACATGTAAAGTATGCTTCCAGAGATTTTGCTAGCGCGATTGGATTTCGAATGTTTTGTTTTGTAAGGCGGCCAAGGTTTGAAACTTGCAGTAGTCGGGAGGAGACACCCAAAAAAATCCAGCCATGTTAAGGGTTGGTGTGGCCCAGACCGGATGCAATTTCCAAATGATTTTGACGGCTCAGATACCCTTGGATTTCGGTTTCTTATAAACCACAGACTATTCCTGCAGGCAACAAACACACTAGCAAACAAAATATATATATCTATATAGAATGGAAAAGTGAACTTTTAACATGATATAAAGCTTAAAGCAAAATTAATATAAATAGAGTACTAGATTATGCATCTCTAAGACATTTTTTTTTTCTGCATAGCATGATACGATAGATTTACTTCAAGAAGGTTAAAAAATGCCATAATTTGCCGCATTTGATGGAACAAATCCATGTGAATTTGCATGCAGTAGCAATAGCAACAGTTTTTAATTAAATCCCAGACAGGGATCTCAATGAAATGTCAAAAACATGCAAAGTATGCTTCCAGAGATACTAATATTATACTCTTTGTCAATGTATACTGTACTATTGTGTCAACTAAAATTGATAGATGGAGGGGCACTGATGCCAACATAAATCAGGGAAAGTAATGAAGATTAAAAAATGGAGGGGCACTAATGCTAACATAAATCAGGGAAAAAGTAATGAAGATTAAAAAAATACCCTCAAGTCTTATTGCATAAATGAAACACATAACGTCAAAAATCAAAATAAGCAAATTAAATACACACCAAGAGACTTGCTACACATCATACCCTAGTTAGTTTCCACTTGAAGAGTTTATTACTCAAAAATATACTGCAAAACCTAAAGGTTTCAAGAGAAATTTTATGAAAAAAAATTTCTTTAATCAATTTCGCAAAGCATATAAGCAAAGTTTCTAAAAATTACTAGCCTATAACCACAGTTGGACATTTTGGCTAATTAAATTAACTTTAAGCAAGTGGTCTTTGAGAAAACTGCACCTTCTTAGATATGAGCTCGTGGTCCAATGGCAAAGTAGTCAACTCACTGGATGCAGCTATCCACGTAGCTACTCTTTGGAATTCATGCTGGGTTATTCTTTCGATTTCATGCTAGGCTCTCATCTGTATACACGTGTCTCTACACTTAGTGTTACCTTTGAATTATATCTCGATATGTTCTATTGGCACCTCAAGGGTCGCAGTGCTTCAATTAATGATGTATCAAAAAACAATTCATCGAAAACTGCACCTTCAAAGGTATATTAAGGTTTCTGGAAGATTAGATAAAAATTAGTTTTCAAACGAAATTTTGCTCAGCCTTAAAGTAGCTCCCATATCCTAATCCACTTTAACAGATTGAAGCTTATTCAGATTTCCAGTCATCTTAACAGAGATTATTTAATTTATTTTAGGCAACTTTATCAGCTAGGTAAGGCAAAATGAACCTGGTTCTCTAAAGCACGCTCCAAAAATAATCTACAAATTTAACCCTGACCAAATTATGTCGATTGTTTTTGCCCTGGCCGTAAGAAACCCAAAGAGAAATTGCAATGAGTACATCCGCGTTCATAAAATACTGCAATTAGTATTCCAATAGCTACAGCTCGCCTGAGACAAGCTAAGAACAAAACAAAAACCCAAAATAAATGATTGTAACTAGTAAAAACCTAAAAAGTTTGTATTGAATATATGTCAAAAACCCAGCTGTATTTAGTGTATATTAGTCCATAATTAATCCAAGTAGTATTATAAATACTACAGTTGCGTCAATTTTAACCCTTGTTGAATGTGCAAGTTGTCTTTGCTCTGGTAGGGAGATAGCAAAAGCAACCCAAAAATAAAACACAAAAAAAACCCTTGTAGCGGATGCTTAAGGGTATGAGAAGGAATAAGTGTTAAATACACATGATTCCATAAAACATTGAGATGGATCGTCAACGTCTACAAATTGCCTCAAAGAAAAGGAGACATGATATGATATAAACTCATTTGAAACCCTAAATTTCCATCGGAATCCAAAGTTAAATATAAACAAAAAGCAGTAAAATTACATCATTTACAATAGCGATCGGCCTTCTTCTTAACCCTCTCATCCAAGGTTTCTTCCGCAGACTTGGGGTTGGAAGCAGCGTACCCAAACTTTCTGGTCTCCACGGGGAAAAGCTCTTCGTAATTCTTGCGCGCTGCCGCATCGATGGGATACCCCACGCTGCCGCCATTATTGATATTACTGCTCTTATTGTTGTTGTTCTCTTGTTTTTCTGCTTCTGGGTTTTCGTTCT
>SNQJ01S0065107.1:8250-25530 GCA_010110895.2 Picea sitchensis | reverse complement strand
CCGCATTTGATGGAACAAATCCATGTGAATTTGCATGCAGTAGCAATAGCAACAGTTTTTAATTAAATCCCAGACAGGGATCTCAATGAAATGTCAAAAACATGCAAAGTATGCTTCCAGAGATACTAATATTATACTCTTTGTCAATGTATACTGTACTATTGTGTCAACTAAAATTGATAGATGGAGGGGCACTGATGCCAACATAAATCAGGGAAAGTAATGAAGATTAAAAAATGGAGGGGCACTAATGCTAACATAAATCAGGGAAAAAGTAATGAAGATTAAAAAAATACCCTCAAGTCTTATTGCATAAATGAAACACATAACGTCAAAAATCAAAATAAGCAAATTAAATACACACCAAGAGACTTGCTACACATCATACCCTAGTTAGTTTCCACTTGAAGAGTTTATTACTCAAAAATATACTGCAAAACCTAAAGGTTTCAAGAGAAATTTTATGAAAAAAAATTTCTTTAATCAATTTCGCAAAGCATATAAGCAAAGTTTCTAAAAATTACTAGCCTATAACCACAGTTGGACATTTTGGCTAATTAAATTAACTTTAAGCAAGTGGTCTTTGAGAAAACTGCACCTTCTTAGATATGAGCTCGTGGTCCAATGGCAAAGTAGTCAACTCACTGGATGCAGCTATCCACGTAGCTACTCTTTGGAATTCATGCTGGGTTATTCTTTCGATTTCATGCTAGGCTCTCATCTGTATACACGTGTCTCTACACTTAGTGTTACCTTTGAATTATATCTCGATATGTTCTATTGGCACCTCAAGGGTCGCAGTGCTTCAATTAATGATGTATCAAAAAACAATTCATCGAAAACTGCACCTTCAAAGGTATATTAAGGTTTCTGGAAGATTAGATAAAAATTAGTTTTCAAACGAAATTTTGCTCAGCCTTAAAGTAGCTCCCATATCCTAATCCACTTTAACAGATTGAAGCTTATTCAGATTTCCAGTCATCTTAACAGAGATTATTTAATTTATTTTAGGCAACTTTATCAGCTAGGTAAGGCAAAATGAACCTGGTTCTCTAAAGCACGCTCCAAAAATAATCTACAAATTTAACCCTGACCAAATTATGTCGATTGTTTTTGCCCTGGCCGTAAGAAACCCAAAGAGAAATTGCAATGAGTACATCCGCGTTCATAAAATACTGCAATTAGTATTCCAATAGCTACAGCTCGCCTGAGACAAGCTAAGAACAAAACAAAAACCCAAAATAAATGATTGTAACTAGTAAAAACCTAAAAAGTTTGTATTGAATATATGTCAAAAACCCAGCTGTATTTAGTGTATATTAGTCCATAATTAATCCAAGTAGTATTATAAATACTACAGTTGCGTCAATTTTAACCCTTGTTGAATGTGCAAGTTGTCTTTGCTCTGGTAGGGAGATAGCAAAAGCAACCCAAAAATAAAACACAAAAAAAACCCTTGTAGCGGATGCTTAAGGGTATGAGAAGGAATAAGTGTTAAATACACATGATTCCATAAAACATTGAGATGGATCGTCAACGTCTACAAATTGCCTCAAAGAAAAGGAGACATGATATGATATAAACTCATTTGAAACCCTAAATTTCCATCGGAATCCAAAGTTAAATATAAACAAAAAGCAGTAAAATTACATCATTTACAATAGCGATCGGCCTTCTTCTTAACCCTCTCATCCAAGGTTTCTTCCGCAGACTTGGGGTTGGAAGCAGCGTACCCAAACTTTCTGGTCTCCACGGGGAAAAGCTCTTCGTAATTCTTGCGCGCTGCCGCATCGATGGGATACCCCACGCTGCCGCCATTATTGATATTACTGCTCTTATTGTTGTTGTTCTCTTGTTTTTCTGCTTCTGGGTTTTCGTTCTGGGCTGGTTCGGCCACCATTTGTTTCTTGTTCTTTTTGCTGTGTTTCTTCTTGACGATGGCCTTCTCTGGGCCGAGACCGCCCTTAAAGACGAGCTTACCTCCCTTAACTCGCTCGTAAGGGTTCGACATGGAAAAGAAAGGGCTTCCTCAGCTTCCTTCGCTCTGTTATGGACTCTGAAAACCCTAGTTTCTCTTGTCCGACTTATGTCGAACAATTTGCAATCACAACCCTAGTAATACTTATCAGAACAATCGTTTCTCTTGTCCGACTTATGTCGAACAATTTGCAATCACAACCCTAGTAATACTTATCAGAACAATCGGGCTTATATATACACTCTCACTCCATCAAATGGTGTAATTTGAATTGGATAGGATGAAATGAGAGGAACTCAGTTTTTTAATTTTCCATGAACGCACCACCATAAGATGTACCACTAACTTACACTGTTGAAACATTTATTACGTCAAGAGTAGCGAGGTGCTTTACAGCTCATGGCTCCATCAAACGGTGCAATATGAATTGGATTGGATGGAATGATTCAGTTTTTTAATTTACAATACTATAAGATGGGTTGAAACATTTATTATGTCAAGAGTAGCTAGGTGCTTTATAGCTCATTGGGAGAGTTGAAACATTTATTACGTCAAGGTTTACAGCTCATAGGAGATGTTGAGACATTTTCAAGGATGGAATTTGATGGGCCAATTTGCCTGTCAAATACAGTGAAAAATTTCCTGTCACCCTCAACAAACTTGTTTAAAACTAGCATGGGCTTTGTAGTAGTCTAAGCGGGTAAATTTGCCCGTCAAATACAGTTAAAAATTTCATGCCACCTTCAACAAACTTGCTTAAAACTAGCATAACAGGCATTGTAGTAGTCTAAGCTGTGAAATTTGATGGGTCTTCCAATTTGAAATTTCAACCCTGGGCATTAGCATTATGTTATGTTAGATAATAGTACATTGAAAAAATTTAATTGCCTCAACTAAAAAAACAATAATAAAAATAAAGTTGGCTCAATTAAAAAAAAATCAATTATATGCATGGTGTAAAACTTGACATGAAATGAAATAATAAATAAAAAATTACACCTTAAGAAATTAGATCCCTCTCAATATTTGATAAAAACACTAAACAAATAAAAATTGGATGAGATGTTTGAAAGACAAGTACTCAAAAATACCTAGTACTAAATTAATTACATCTTACTTTCAACATTATGAATTATAAGTAGAAAGAGACCACATTACTTATAAATAGAAAGGGACCATGTTACCAACATCCAGATTCATATATTCTTTAATATGTCATGAACGCACGATGACTGCAACCCCCTTCGGACCCTGAAACCCTTGTCGAGCCCTTTCACATCTACATGCGATTAGCCACACTAAGTGGAATTTTGACAGATTATACATGGTCGAGGTGGAGGGGGTGTGAGCCCTCTCTTACAGCAACGTTGCAGCTAACGCAAAGCCAGGAGCAAAGAGCTCCAAATCAGCTTTCAAGCCACCACTGCATCTGAGCGAGAAGCTTCTTCAGGATGAACAGAGGTCGGGCAAGGAGATGGATTTTGAAGTTGATCCCTCTCATCCAAAAGTGATCGCATGTGGGAACCAGGCAAATGCATCTCACAAACTAACTCGACTCCAAGGTATGTCATCATCTCAAATCGAGTAGGGGAAAATACCTAGTTCATGAAGGAACATGCATTGATCGAAAAATTTACAGGACTTTGGCCCTCAAAACGAGAATTAATGAAGTGGATCAAAACATATAGGAACCCCAAAGGACACTATCTTCAGCTAGGGTCAAAAGGTTTCTTCACAATAATATTTTTCAATATGGAAGACAAAGACCGAGTATTTGAGAATGGACCTTACTTTTTCAACTCGGTAGGCCTATACGTAAGATTCTGGACGGACCACTTCTGCCCTGAGAAGGAATACTTCTCATATGCACCGGTTTGGATTCACCTNTTTTTCAATATGGAAGACAAAGACCGAGTATTTGAGAATGGACCTTACTTTTTCAACTCGGTAGGCCTATACGTAAGATTCTGGACGGACCACTTCTGCCCTGAGAAGGAATACTTCTCATATGCACCGGTTTGGATTCACCTTTATTCCCTCCCGCGAGAATTCTGGTTAGAGGAAATCCTTGTTGGTATTGGTAATACCCTTGGTCTGTATGTCAAGTCCTCGGAAGCGACGCGCCAAACAAGGTACATCTCATACGCCCGCATTTGTGTTTACATGAATATCTCTAAAGCTCTGCTAAGTTCTCTAAACCTGGAGTACCGAGATGAAGAATGGCTGCAAACAATCGATTATGAGCACATTCCCTTCCAGTGCAAGAAATGCCATGAACATGGCCACCTTTTTTGGGATTTCCCTTTAAATCTACCCCCACGCATAGCAAAGGAGGATCACCGCAAGCAAAAGGAGGGCTTCACCCAGGTACAAGGATGCAGAAGACTTAACACTCGAAAGTCGGGGCCAGGGTAAGGTAAAAAACCTTCAACCAGTAACTCTTTTGACATTCTCAATAAGCTGTCAGATACCCAAGAGGTGGAAAACCTGCACATCCAACCAACCAAAGGAAACGACAAGGGAAAAGCAAAATAAGTGTCGAATCCAATCCTGGAACAAATAATTCCACCTAGTTATCATGCTCATATGGTTGTGGACCTATCACCAGAAGAAGGGGAAGATTTGGAAATGATTGTCGATGAGAAGGATCTAGCGGATATTGATCTAGATCTGCTTGAGGAGGCATACAACAAAAAAGAGCTACAATCCCTCCCCCCTAAGCAGTTATACAAAGTCCATAAAGCCTACATAGACTCCACAGCGGGCGCAACATCCCGATCCAAAGGTGCTTTGGGGATTCATTTTGACCTTAGCAAGGACTATCATAAAATACATAAAGAACCAAAAAGAAGGGGGTGCAAATCTACACAGCAACTCATTTGTGAGGTAGGTAATTTCATGATCCACTCGAGACAGATCCAAAAGCTCACATAGAGATTTATTTCTCCACCTCCTCCTTATTCCTCATGAAGATTCTTTCGTGGAATGTAAGAGGCCTCAATGGGAGAACAAAGCAGAGAGTTCTCTGTAATTGCATAATGGCAGAGCAGATAGACATACTTTTTCTTCAGGAAACAAAACGTGCGGGAATTATTGCAGAAGAACTCTTTGCAAGGTGCCAGAGACACAACGAATGTAAATTCAATGATTCTAATGGTGTTGCGGGGGGCATCGTTGTCCTATGGAACCCAACTATAATCACCCTGGATGGTTTCTATTCCACAACCCGGACGCTTACAACTAAATATCGAGTCATAGGGTCCAGTATGGAAGGCATCATCACCAATGCCTATGGTCCTTAATCCCCCCCAGAAAAAGATAATTTCATGTAGAATATCAAGGCTCTCGATAGCTTGGTTGGTCAGCAGAGATGTATCCTTGGAGGGGACTTCAATATCATCATCTCCTTGGAAGAAAAAATAGGAGAAATTTGAAGATTAGACAAAGACAGTGACAACTTTTAGAATCTCATAACATATCTACATTTGATTGATATTGAAGCACATAATGGAGTCTTCACGTGGTCCAACAGGCGATCTGGTACTCATCAGATCGCTTGTCGACTGGACCGGTTCATGATCTCAAAATTCCTCATGTTGGAAGATCCACTGCTTGAGGCAAGCATTCTCCCTAGATCAGGATCAAATCATTGGCCTGTCCAACTCTGGATTGAGACCACCAGTACACCTAAATACAAGTCTTTTCAATTTGAAAAATTATGGCTCACCCATCTAGATTTCCTGGAGTTATCCATGAAATGGTGGATGGAAGCGGAGGTAACTCGTGGAACCATCCTGTATAGATTTCAACATCGGCTTAAAAACTTCAAGCAATCTTTGAGAGAATAGAACAAAAATGTGTTTGGGAACATATTACAGGCTCAGAAAGAAATTGAGCAACGATTGGTGGAGATTCAAAATGAATTCATTCATCACGGATCTATGGATACCCTACAAGCAGGGGATGAACTTCTTAAAAAACAACTAGAGGAAATGCAACATCAAGAGGAAATCTTATGGCGCTAGAAATCAAGAGTGCAATGGCTAAAGGAAGGGGGGAAAAACACAAAGTTTTTCCACTGATCCATGATACATAGGCGACACATAAATCGCATCACAAAATTGGAGAATGATCAGGGTCAAATAATCATGGAGCATGAAGCAATGGAGGATGAGCTAGTATCATATTATTCCAACCTTCTCTCTGAACCCATCCGAGATCGATCGCAGGCCATTAATAGAATCGCACAACATATACCTAATCTTATCTCCGCGGAACAAAATGAAGCACTCATGCGGGCTATCTCCATGGAAGAGGTAGATCAAGCGATGAAGAAAATGCCAGTGGGAAAAGCTCCAAGGCCCGATGGTTTTACCTCAGACTTCTTTCATCATTGTTGGCCAATGGTTCAGGAGGAAGTTTTGCAGTTGGTGGAGGAATCTTGTTCATCCAGGAAGGTCCTGACCGCCTTCAATGCTACCTTCCCCACGCTTATTCCCAAGGAAGAGAGAGTGACTCACCCCAAACAATTACGGCCCGTCGCTTTATTCAATGTGATCTATAATATCTTAACAAAAATCATTGCACTAAGACTCAAGCCAATTATGCCCTTCATAATTTCTAAGGGGCAGTCAGGATATGTGGAGGGAAGACAGATTATGGACAACGTCATTCTGGCTCATGAGATGATTCACTCTCTTAAGTCCACAAGGACTCCGGGTATGCTCATAAAACTAGATCTTTCAAAGGCATTTGATTGCTTGAGCTAGCAATATATCCGCTCAATTCTCTTTGTTTTTGGCTTTTGCAATGATTGGGTAAATTGGATATTAAATCTCACTTCAATTGTTTTTTTCTCAATCCTCATAAATGGTGTGCCCTCTAAAAACTTTGCCCCTTCTCGAGGTATTCGTCAAGGAGACCCCCATTCCCCCTTCCTTTTTTTCATCATGGATGAAGGGCTTAGCTGCTACATCAAAGTTTTTGTTGTAGACGGTTCCCTGCAAGGTCTCCCCCTCCATGGTCTTCAGTTGGCTACTTCACACAGTCATTTCGTAGATGACACTATGTTAATGGGTACTCCCACATCGCGAGAGGCACAAAAACTAAAACTCATCCTCTTTGACTTTAGTGAAGCCTCGGGCACCTATGGAAATCTGGAGAAATCACAGATTTTTTTCTTTAACACCCCTCTTGCCATTTAGAATCATATTTCTCGGCTATTAGGAATCCCTCGGAGCTCCCTTCTATCCAATCACCTTGTCATCCCACTCTCTAACTCATAAATATCTCCTAGTCCTGTCTCTTAGACTCTTTAGCTCGACGGTTGAACGCCTAGACTTTCCGATCTCTCAATCTGGTGGACCAGTTGGTTCTAGTAAAATTTGTCCTACAAGCTATCCCAGCCTATCTCTTCTCGGCCTTAGCAGCCCCCAAATCAGTTCTCAACACCATTAGAAATATTCAAAGAAAATGTCTCTCGTAGGGACTGGATTCTGACAACAAGTGGCCCCTGGTCAGCTAGGAAAAACTTTCCAGACCCAAACTTAATGGTGGTTTGGGACTCAGGGATCCTAGTGTGCTTAATGAAGTGATGGGCCCAAAAATATGGTGGTGGTGGCTGAAGTATCAACAAGAGCTCTAGGCATGTTTGTGGAAACATAAATACACTCCAAATATTGATGAGACACATCTCATAAGAATGATGGATCAAGTCCAGGGATCCAATATTTGGAATGCGGCCTGGAGAAACCGCCCCCTCATCCAGGGACACACTTTCTGGGAACTAAGAGATGGACAAGATCCTTATTTCTGGTCAGACTCTTGGAAACAATTCCCTCCGCTTCAGTTCCTGGAAAGCCTTCATCGGATCCAAATCCAAATGCCAAATAACAACATGATTAAGGTGGCCGATGTTTGGAAAGAAACCCCTCCAAAATCCCAATGGAGGGTCTGGAAAACCTTGTCAAGGGATCTCAACCTTCCTGTTGACTGCAATCTGGAACCATGGAAGGAACTCACATCCCTGAGGAAGATTCGCTTGCGCGAAGGACAAAACATTATGCGCCGAGGACATTCTACGACTGGCACCTTCACCATTAAAGAGGCCTATCATATCAAAGCTCAATTTCAACTATTGCCCAAAGATCCAATCAAGTACATCATTTGGAAATTGAACCTTTGGTTGAAAGTCTCAACCTTTCTTCGACTTATGGCACAAAACTGTATCCTCACCTAGGACAACTTAAGGAAAAAAGGTTTTATAGGGCCCTCGGCTTGTCCTCTTTATATGCAACAGGAGGAATGAATGGAGCGCCTAATGAATCAATTTCCTTTCAGCTTGGAACTCTAGGACAAAGTGGAAATCATTATGAGGAAAATAAATCGTTCAATAGCCAACATTATCCAATCTATAGAACAATAATGAACGAGTGCCTACAAAACTCCCATTCTCAACAAGATTTGGCAGTTGATTCCAGGTTTTATGGTCTAGAAAATATGGAAGGAGCGTAATAGGCGAATCTTCCATTCTAAGTCTACCTCATCGGAGTCTGTTTGGTCAAAAAAATTAGCAACATTCAAGAGACAGTGAGATCACAACATTGGAGTGTTGAGGGCCTGAACTGCGATCCCACTGAAAACATCATCATTTCCAAGTGGCATATAAACATTTCTCCATTTGTTTCTCCTTCCAACTCCAAACATCGAACAACGACCTTACAAAGCCCCAACAATTGGCAATGCCCCCCTCCATGTTTCTTTAAGCTAATTTTTTATGGAGCTTCTAAGGGCAACTCGGGACCTGTTGGATTCAGGGTAGTGATCAGAAACAATGATGGCATTATCAATCACATTTTGATTGAAAACTTGGGCTTTGATACAAACAACTCAACATAATTATGGGGCCTAATTCGTGGCATTCAGTTAGCTTTGCTCTTAGGCCTAAATCAATTCATCATAGAGGGGGATTCTCAACTCATTATTTCCCTTGTCACTAGAATCATCCATAGATATGGCTCGACCAAACTTTCTCCTAGTTGGCGCCTTCTCATCTCCCTTGAACTCTTCAAGTCCATTCTCCATCCTGATCTCATCCTTATCCCTTCTCATGTTAGAAGAGAGGCGAACAAGGTGGCAGACAAACTTGCTAATGAAGGGGTTGACCTATCGGGTGTTGACATCCTCTTTGATGCCAATTCTTTTCCCGTCTCACCCATTTACCCAAAATTCCTAGCTCTGACAGACTCATATTGTAACTCCCCAGATCGGGTGCCACGTGCTTAGCCATGCACATAAAGCAAGCCCCTGCTTGCCGCCTCTCCTGATCCAAAATGGATCCAGGAAGGCCTAAAAATCAAAATTCTCAAAATAGGACGAAACCAACACCATTGCATCTGGCTCGTCGCACTGATTTCGACCATATATTTTTTTCGTAAATGGACTTCGTATGCGAA
This sequence comes from Picea sitchensis, assembly GCA_010110895.2. Taxonomy (NCBI): domain Eukaryota; kingdom Viridiplantae; phylum Streptophyta; class Pinopsida; order Pinales; family Pinaceae; genus Picea; species Picea sitchensis. Next base: position 16,098 of record SNQJ01S0065107.1, on the reverse strand, counting down.
AGTTATCGCGTTCTGATCGATTTCCCAAACAAGCAAAAAGTCAACAGGTCGTACTACTGACATCAGCAGTACGACATGTGATGTTGGCATGATGTCACGATGACATCAACAACACACATGGAAACACCAGGAGGTGACACGTGTCACTCAATTTTGGCGTTTTTGGACTGGGTTGGACCGGTGTGGAATTGACACATGGCAGTGTATGGATGACACGTGGCAGTCCGTACATGACGTGGCCCAATGACAGGCTGACACGTGGCAGTATGAATGACAGGTGGCTATATGAATGCTGACGTGGTAGGGTGATTGGGTTGTATGGAAGCTTACGTGCCAGGGTGACTAGGTTGTATGGAAGCTGACGTGGTAGGGTGACTAGGTTGTACGGATGTTGACGTGGCAGCTAACTGGATTGTACGACGGTGACATGGCAGCTCACTATGTACTAACTGGATGTTGACTGTACCATACAGATGAATAATGGGGCGACATGTGGCCCAATCAGAGGGCGCTACGTGGCACCCTGAATTTTTCCAATGTTGGTTGGGTAAAAGATTTTTTTTCCGCCTTCGTCGGGCTCGAATCCTCGACCTCGACATCGCCAACAGACTACCCCAACTGCGTTAGCCACCTAGGCGTGTGCGGTTCTTGTTTATACACATGGATGATTTCCTATTTAAGTTGCATGACATGGTTATTGTGGGCTAAGCTCCGATCGGAGGGGTCCAACGCATAACGCTTGGCACCCCACGCGACTAGGGGGCTATGAACCAGGGGCTACAACTGTTTGGAGGTGCGTGGAAGGTAAGGACCTGGCCACATGGCCATACCCATAAGACCAGGAGCCAAGACTGAAGGCTAAGCACCTAGTACTTGTCCATATGGCAGCACGCATATGACCAGGAGCCCGGGAGAAGGGGGTTGCGCCCAGAATTTTGCCAAATTTGGGTTTTTAACCATATATTATGATTTTTTAGTGATTTTCAACCTGTTTTTAATGGATTTTAGCCACTATTAGAGCCCGATTTGAGGCCATATCTTGGGAGGAAGTTGGAAGGTTGATACCAACTCCACATATATAAGAATCAGGGGTTTTTTGACAGTAAGAGAAGTTGAGAACATGAGAAATGCTGAAGATTTTGAAAGCCAAAGCCATTTTTATGTAGGGAAGCCATTGAGGAGGGGAACTTTGTGGGCCAATTCCGGGAGCTACGATCAACCATTTTCAGTGCCATCAGTTGTGTTGGATTATTGAGGTTGAGCAGAACATAGTCAAACTAGTTTGTAATCCTTTTGATACTTTTCTGATGTACTTTTTAAGCATTGAAGAGAAATAAGAAAGCCTCACCCACTAAGACAAAGGCCCGGAGACGTAGGCAATCTTGTCGAACTTCGTTAACGACTTTGTTGTTATGGTTTGTTCTTTGTGCTTACATTCTGATCTACATTTCCTTATGATGGCTGCAATAATATCTCATTAAGTTCTTCTTTCATTAATTCCTAATTGGTAAATGAACATATGCTTAAAACTTAGCCAAGTCTTTAAAGATCAATTTCGGATCAAGTGGTATCAGAGCAGGTTGATGGTTGGTTTTTGAGTTTGCATGATTACTAGGGAAAAGTTGAGTTGTGATGAAGGCAATCTTGTAGAAGGGAATCCTGAGATTAGATCGAGAAAGAGGACTTCTCAAAGTGAGGAGATGGCATTGGAAGAAGACATGTCTCAGAATGAGATATAGTTGCAAACGACTTTATTTGCCATGTCTGAGATGGTAAAGGTATTATATGAGGATTACTTGGAACGAAAGAGGCCTTTCCAAGGGGAATATTCTAAACAAGACAAAAGTGAAGAAGGAGAGGATCCTCCTAAACCTCCTCCTTCACCTCCTTCTTCTCCATCAGCTTCTTCTTCTTCAAGTACAAGTTCCAAATCCACCACAAGAAAACATTCCCATAAACGTAAACATGACATGCCTTTACTTAAGCTTGATGTGAAATTTGAATTGCCCATGTATGATGGTGAAGTCAATGTTGAGGGGCTTGATAACCGGGTCAGACAGATGGAAGTTTATTGCAGTGTGCAACAAATCAAGGATGAGGCAACTCAAATCAAGTTGGCATCGCTTCGTCTTGCAAACACATCACTCATCTGGTGGGAAAGTAAGTTGCAAAATGGCATGCAACAAGTTGGTAATGTATTTCCATCGTGGCAAGATTTTGTTTTTTCACTTAGAAAACAATTTTATCCTTTGGGTTATAAAGAGAAGGCTTTAATTGAATGGCAAGGTCTTAAACTAAGAAAGGGACAAATGGTGCAAGAATACAATGATGAATTTCGTAAGATGGCATTAATGTTAAATATTCCATTACATACCCAAGAAACTCTTATGAAGTATATAGGAGGTTTGCCTGCACATATTCATAACATTGTATTTATGTTTGGACCTACTAATCTTGATGAGGTTTCTATTCAAGCAACATACATTGAAGCAGGGGAAACATGAGTTGGTGTATTAGGGGAATTGTCTTCATGGAAAGAGGACAAAAGGAAGGGGAATGGAAAGAAAGTTCAGCGACAAGAAAGGAAGAAAAGCTCTCTTGCAAGCATTGCAAGAAAGAAGGGCATGATGATGACCATTGCTAGAAATTGCACCCAGAGAAGAGATAGAAGTGGTTCAAAGAGAGGAAAGAGAGGCAAATAGTTGCAACAACAACACGACCAACAAACTTGGGATATGATTTAGGTGATGAGACTAAGATCACAACAATTGGTTTGACAGGTAAAATTGGTGATGGATATGATTCTAGAAGTAAGTTKCTTCACATAAGGGTGATAATGAAACATACTAAGATCGATACATTGATAGATAGTTGATCTCAATCTAACTTGATTTTAGAGGAAGTGGTTAAACAATTGGGATTGACAACTAAGCTACATCATAAACCTTACTCACTTAAATGGATAAGCAACAATCATAAATTGCACATAACAAAGCAATGCACTTCAAGGTTTGTAATTTCATCAAAGTTTGTGGATGAGGTAACGTGTGATGTGGTGCCACTCAATGAATGTGGAATGGTCTTAGGCAGTCCTTATTTGTATGATCGCAAAGCAATCTTCTACAAAGAACATAATCAATATCACTTAACTGAAGAAGGCAATGAATATGTTATACATGCTCATCACAAAAAAGCCAAATCAATCTCTTCAAACAATGGAACAATTAAGGAAGACATCTTATGCAAGCAACACACCTATAATTATGCCAAGTAAAGCAATTGATCTTAAGCATGAACATGAGATGGTTGTAGAATGGAAGTTCAATCATACTTTGCTTCAATATAAACTAATGTCGTGCAAGTACTTCAAACATATTAGCTCATTTGCAGTCATATTTCTGATGTTATCGTTGCTAATGTTTTCAACATGGATGGTAGTGGCTTCAATAAGATGTGAAAGAGTACAAGTGGCTAACAATATGTTGTCAGTTGTAATGGTTGTTTTGCAATTGATCATGATGTGATAGGTGCACATGACAAAGTTTAAAGAAAAATGACAAGTGGGGTTGCCTATCCCACACTTGATGACTGGTTAATACCCTTTTGGAGGACCAAAAGGTCTTAGTGGGGAAGCATGATCCAAAATGGATACAGGAAGGCCTAAAAATCAAAGTTATCGAAATAGTACAAAACCAACGCCATTGCGTCTGCCTCGTTGCGCTGATTTCAACCATATATTTTTTTTTGCAAATGAATGTCGTATGCGAAAGTTATCACGTTCTGACCAATTTCCCAAACAGACAAAAAGTCAAACTAGTCAAAGTCAATAGGCTGTACTGTTGACGTCAGTAGTACGATAGGTGATGTCAACATAAAGTCATGATGATGTTAGTAGGACATATGGAATCACCAGGAGGTGACATGTGTCACTCAGTTTTGGTGTTTTCAGGCTGAATTGGACCAATACAAAATTGACACGTGGTAATGTACAAATGACACGTGGCAGCCTGTACATGACGTGGCCTAATAATAGGTTGACACGAGGCAATACAAACGATAGGTGGTTGTGCGAAAGCTGATGTGGGAGGGTGATTGGGTTGTATAGAAGCAGACGTGGCAGGGTGACTGGGCTGTACAGATGTTGACGTGCCAGGTGACTGGACAAGTGACTGGGTTGTACGACGATGACGTGGCAGCTGACTGTGCGCTGACTAGATGTTGATTGTACCTTACGAATGAATCACGAGGTGACATGTGGCCTAATCAAAGAGCGCCACATGGCACCCCATATTTTTCCAATGTTGGTTGGGTAAAAGATTTTTTTCTGCCTTCGTCGGGCTTGAACCCCCGACCTCGGCATCACCAACGGACTACCCCAACTGTGCTAGCCACCTAGGAGTGTGTGGTTCTTGTTTATACACATGGCCGATTTCCTATTTAAGTTTCATGGCGCGGTTATTGTGGGCTAAGCCCCGGTCGGAAGGGGGCCAATGCATAACGCTTGGCACCCCACGCGACCAGGGGGCTATGAACCAGGGGCTACAACTGTTTGGAGGCGCGTGGAAGGTAAGGCCCTGGCCACATGGCCATACCCACAGGACCAGGAGCCAATATCGGAGGTTAATCACCTAGAGCTTGGCCATATGGCAACACAGATATGACCAGGAGCTCGGGAGAAGGGGGTTGCGCCCATAATTTTGCCAAATTTGGGTTTTTAACCATTTATTATGATTTTTTAGGGATTTTCAGCCTATTTTTAATGGATTTTAGCCATTATTGGAGGATCTGGAGCCCAATTTGAGGCCAGATCTTGGGAGGAAGTTGGGAGGTTGATGCCAACTCCACATCTATAATAATCATAGTTTTTTTTTACAATAATAGAAGTTGAGAACATGAGAAATGTTGAAGATTTTGAAAGCCAAAGCCATTTTTATGTAGGGAAGCCATTGAGGAGGGGAACTTTGTGGGCCAATTCCGGGAGCTACACTCAACCTTTTTCAGTGTCGTTAGTTATGTTGGATTCTTGAGGTTGAAAAGAACACACAAGACCAATTTATATTCCTTTTGACACTTTTATGATGTACTTTTGAAACATTGAAGAGAAATAAGAAAGCTTCACCCACTGAGACAAAGGCCCAGAGACGTAGGTAATCTTGCCAAACTTCGTTAACAAATTTGTTGTTCTTTGTGCTTACATTCTGATCTTCATTTCCTTATGATGGTTGTTATAATATCTCATTAAGTTCTTCTTCTTTCATTAATTCCTAATTGGTAAATGAACATATGCTTAAAACTTAGCCAAGTCTTTAAAGATCAATTTTAGATCATCTCCTATTGGTTTCACTTCATGAGAAGGCATTCAATGCAAGGCGTTGATGATGGGACTTCTCACCCCATGCGAGTTCAGGTTCACTGGTTCAATATGTCACTAAGGTTAATTTAGAAGCATCCCATAGAGGAGGATGTCGCTTTAGCTGTAATTACGCCCTAAATGCATCGAAGCACAGATATTTCCATTCGCCTCTCCAAAATTATCGTCATGTTTCTCTTTCGAGATTTGCTGGTGTGTTTGGCTTCTCCTCTGGGGAATTACAGGTGCGCTCAACTCTAGTTTTTTTTTCTATATCTACAACCTAGCACCCTCAACTTTGGACTCATGCCTTGTGAGTGAGTTCAAACTCATAGAGGTCCAGACTATCTTCGTTACCTTGCAGGTCGTAGTAGAAATGTAGGTATCGTTGACTCTGGGTCACACCAGTCTCCTCCCCTGGATATCCATTTCAATGAGACGTCGGGCTTGGATACCATCATGGAAGAGGAAAATTGGGGTTGTCCAGCCATTGAGGAGGATGCGTTGACTCCACTTCCTAAGAATGCAGAGGGCTTATCCACAACTATTATGTTGCCAAGCATCCCATTGGACCACTCTGCTATGCATGCGGAGGCGTCGTGCCCAGACTATTCGACCAGCCCATCGAAAGGCCATTGGGGCTTTCCCATCATTGGGAAGATACCTCCACTCATTCTGCTTCAAGATATCATTCCTCCACGGGAGAAGGCCCCAACTTCAACATTGCCCAATCTCTCAGAGGATCATCTTAATCTGATAATGGACATCTGCAGAGACACGACCGATCAATTTTTTCATCGAGAATGCATAAACCATCAGTTGGATCTTCTATTTGAGGCACTCTCAAGTGGACTAGCTTCCAACAGTTGTCCAGTTTGTCGTCAACCCTTCACCCTCACTCCAGCTTGGAACTGACACACTCATGGAGAAGAGAAAAATGACATTCCTGGTGCACGATCTATTAAGTTTTTGTTACAGTTTATGCCTCTTTCATATATGTAGGATTACTTTTAATAGCCTTTTGAGGATTATGTAATTGTAGTTTTATTTTGCTCAGTATAGATATAGACACAAAAACAATATGGTTTTACTTTTTCAGGAGCCTGAAGCCGGCATTGGTTTCCTCCTTTTGGCAGGCCGGTCTCCAAGCTCCTCAGGATATGTAAGTTTTTTAGTTCGTGAAGGTAATACAAATTTTAATTTACAAAAAAAAACATCTAGATTCATATTATAGGTTTGTAAAATATGACATGCCTATGAATCCAATATTAGAAATCTTTCTTCCATACAATATGATTCCTCCCTCTGCTTTTATGGGATTTTTTTCTTCATAAATCTCGTTGTTGTTTTCATTTTAATTATTTTTTAAAATTATGAAGATGTATTTATCACTCCATGTCTTATATTGTATGGACATTTACATATAATTTATTTCAAACTAAGACATTGAAAACCAATTCTCAATCATATAAAGTTATTAGATATAAATTTATTTAGGGAAAATAATAATAATATATAGTTCTATTATTATTATTAAGGGAAGACAATGAATATTGTTGAGCGCATTGCAATTTTATGTGAAGTTTATGAGGAAGAAAACTAAACATTCTACGTTTCAACTTTTTCTAGTTTGTTATCACTTAAATTCAATGAGGCAATCTTTGGTAAAATAACAAATTTGGAATAATGAAATTGTTGTTTTTAATGTATAAATGGATTCAACACCCTCGAATACCCCCAATGCAACTGGAATGTGCAATGTTAACATTTGATATCTGTAATTTTATCAATCCAAATTTATTTTTTTCATATTTTAAACAAAAATTGCTAGTTTTTCTCATTATTGTGTGCGGCCATAAAGGGACTAATTCATAGCACGTTTAGACTACAACATTTTGTGAGTGTAATATACAAATGAGCATGAAAACTCACACGACAATGAAACTTTGACTTGGACATGGAACACTTAATGTACACCAAATATTGTAGGTCAATGGTGACACTTCGATCACATCTACTCATGGAATATGTAATGGGGTAGCTGAGCAATAATAAACATGCATGTTCATAAAACTATAAGTGCTATTAAATGATCATTATCCTTGCCCAATATTAAGAAACCGCTTTATCTCAAATTTGACATGAAAATACATAATTTCTCGCATGGAAAATCTCCATCAAATGCCATTTTAGGGATTATATGCATAGAGTAAGTCATTGATGCATGACCTATATCCCATCAGTATTAGTCAGAATGACCAAAGTCTCGTGTTATTGAATTGTCCACTTAGCACTCATTATAGTGGGTGATGCTCGCAGAAGTGAAGAAATGGGATTAAAACTAACAAGATATTGAAAGGCAATAATTGTCGAGAATTGGTGATATAACTACTATGGAATGTTAAGCCCCAATGTTAACTCATTGGTTGAACCATCCGCCCAAGGCATGTTGTTGATGGGAGGCCATAAGTCATAGGTTCAAATTTAATTAAGTCCAT
>SNQJ01S0065105.1:40568-56206 GCA_010110895.2 Picea sitchensis | reverse complement strand
CTTCTTCCATAGTTATTTTCATATTCAATGATATGGAATCAAACTATAGAAGCATAAAATTGAAGAAGCACACACTCTTGCATGAATCAAATACTTTTGCAATGATAGTAGATGGATCCCTCTCACAAGACTTTATTCTTATTTCTCACTTGTTGTTCAATTTTAAAATTTTCTATTATGATGTATGGGGTTTCTTATTCAGTTTATTCACAATCTTGGTTCATTTATATAAGACTTCAATGGAGATATGTATAGAAGTCATTTCCCATTTTTGGATATGCTATGTTGGAATAGATCCAATGTTATCCTATATATGCAAAATGAATTCAGCCCATAATTCCTCCAAGAGTTGCACAATGTTCATGATCATATGGAATATTTTCAAAGAATGTCCATACCAACATCCACACACCTCATTGATGGTGCTAATGGTTTGTGGGGATATTTTTTTTCATCAAATGGTTATCTAGGTGGTTGACAATTAGTATTTTTATTTGGTCCTTTAGAAGGGGCACAAGCTATCTCCATTACAATGCATAAAATATTAGGTTATTCTATAATATTATGTCCCACGATCAAAACCCTACATGTGGACATTACAAGCCCACTACTCGTTTACAATATTTGGGTTTTGCACACCTTCCTATTACTAAATTGCTTGTATTTCATTAATAATAAAAAAAACTCTGCAAAATATTGACCAATAACATGCATAGAACAAACAACTTGTTAGTCTAGAACAACAACTTATATCTCACGAAAAATACATGTTCTAGTTCAAGCTTTTGCATTTGTTTTTTTAATTTTATATGAATTTCTCAATGCTAAGGAGTTCTTTCATTAATATTTCATTTTTCTTATAGTTTAGCCCAATGTTTTCTTGCATTTCTATGTCCATTGTTAAACCATGATCACATATCAATATGGTTGTTGATTGTGCTTATACATGCACCAAAATTTATATTTCCATATATTATTTCCCAATTCTATAAGGCTTACAAGTTGTACATATAGCTATGCTAATAAAGATATCGGTAATTTGGAAATCAAATAAAATACTAGAAAAGCTTAGGATACAACTCCATTGGAGTTGATTTCTTCATAATTGAGTTGGTTTGAGAACTTACAGTAGGAAATTACAAATCAAGTATCCCATTTGTGAGAAGAAATTCATCTCTAAACTATGTTATCATTGGTTTTCCTTGCTAACTGTGTGCTCTCATCAAATTTTCTTTCGCAGGTTTGCAAAATTTGCATGACATAAAATCAAACAATACTCACATTTAAAAATGAATGAACCCATTCTATATTACACCCCTTCACATAAAATATTATGAAATATGTATTAAGTAAATAATAGGAATATTTATTGACCCATATGTTATGGAGATATTGTAATTGATAACCCTCAAAGGCACTCTCTTGCATTAATATTTATTATTATTTTTTTAAATAGATATATTTCGTTGCTCTTGCAACGAATAATATCGTCGATAGTATTGATAGTTTGTCGCAACTATCGACGCCTCATCACTCTTGCGACGAATAGTTTATTGCAAAAACTACTCTGGTCGTCTCTCTTGTGACGAATAAGATCATCGACAGTATTAATAGTTCATTGCAATAGTTACTCGGGTCGTCGCAAGAGAGATGAACTATCGTTATCGTCGATGACACCTTATCCTTGAATAGTTCGTTGCAAGAACTACTTTGGTCATCTCTCTTGCGACGAATGCCCTAGGTCATCCCTCTAGCGACGAGCTCCCAAGGTCGTCGTTCTTGCGACGACCACCGTAGGTCGTCTCCCTTGCGATGAACTTATTGGTTCTTCTCTCTTGCGACGATATCTCAAGTTCGTCGCACTTACCACGACATGTGAAGAGACATTTGGTGGGGAAAAGATTCGTCGCAATCTCCATGACATAACGTCACAAGAGTGTCGAAATGGCCGTCGCAAAATGACCCAAATTTACTAGTGCTTGGAGAAATCATCCAACATATCAAAAGAAACACATGAGGTGTCGAGGGAGATAGTAAGAGGTTTCTTTAGGAAATTAATGAACTTGTGATGTCTTTCCTAGAGAATTCAAATTGCAATCCACCTTTGAGAGGTTGGAATACCATGTGAAATGTCAAAGGGGGTGCTAAATAGTTTCTTGTAACTTCCATTTTAACTCGGTATAAATATATGTAATGGATTCAAAGAAAAGGATAAAGGAGGATAACCCAAAGAGGAAGAATGATCTAATATGAAATTAGGATTTTTTTACATGCATTATTAATATTGTTGATGAATTTTGGTGGATGATTGATTTCCTCTACTAATTCATTTTCTTATGTTCTTTCATAGTTGAATTGTGAGTAAATTATTTCATGATTTCAAGTAATTTTGTTTCATTTGTAATGTGTTTAAATGTCTATTTTCCAATATGGGAATGAAATATATGAATTATTCTAGACAAATTTGATTTATTTTTCTTTATGAAAATGTCATTCATTCGAATACGTTAGGGTTTTTAGTTCTTTCTGAAATACTTGTTCTCTCATTTCTATCACTTTCAAGTTTACATGATTATCTTGTCTTAAATTAGATCCCCCTTTCATTTTATTTCATCTTTGTGACATTAAGAAGGTGGAGGATGAAAATAAATTTCTCTTAAAATGACTTTCATATACAACACATATTTCATTAAATTTGGAATTTTTTAATGGATCTAGAATTTAGAAATTTAGTGAGACTGAAGTTTTTCAAAATGGGAGATTAAAAAGTTGTTTAATTCACTACTTTGAATGTATATATTCACCATATTTGTTTATAATATTGTCATTATCAACTATATATAAAATCAAACTTACATAAATTGAAGCAAATCTTCTACTAAAAATTATAGTTCTTACATTATTTCTATTATTATTATTATTCATATTTTTGTATTAAAAACTAAGTTCATGGAGGTTTACTTCATTAAGAATAATAGATTGTGCAAAAAAATTATATTGAATTCATTGAACATATTATATTGAAAAAAGTCTAATTAACTACTCCAATTTAGTTTTAATAGACCAAAATCTAATAGATATTTCTTTTAAGTGCATTATTTTGCTTGAGTATCCAAATTTGAAGGAGTGAGAAGTGTGCTACATTATAAATCAATGAATTAGAATAGAAATAGAGAAGAACAATTCAATTTTTTTTTCCAAATACAAGAGGAGGGAAACCCACTTCAATTATTGCAAGTATCCAATATTTATACATTTAGTGAGATTGAGCCTTTTCAAAATGAAAGAGTAAATTGTTGCTTAATTCACTATTGTGAATATATCTATTATATAAAGTTGAAGAAAATATTCCACTAAAACTTGGATTCCTTACAATATTTCTATTACTATTATTTGTATTTTCATATTAAAAGCTAAGTTCCTCGAGGTTTGCTTCATGATTAATAGATTGTGTGAGAAATTTGTGACCTATAACGACATATTAATATTGTCTTTATTTCTACTATTAACCACTTTAATTATTTATGTTGTACCTCAAGTTGGTGTCGTTGAGGGAACAATGACAAGGCACCATATGGAGGCTTTTACACCTCCTTGCTTTAAGATAATACAAAATAGTTTGGTAGCCTAAGGGTGTATCCCTCATCAATGAGAAAAGATTGAAATGGAAAAAAAATCATATTAATAAAAAATTACTTTAGAATAAATAAGAACACAACACAAATTCACAAATAGACCTAGGATAGGCACCTTTACCCAATTTTAAACATACATAAAGAATAAGTAGAAGAATAACACAACAAGATAGACCTTGAATATCATAAGTAATATGAAATCAACTTTTACGACATATACTTCTTAGAAAACATGTTCCTTATAAATATATAATGAATAAAACATATAACTATAATAAAACAAACAATGATATCATTCAATGTATGTTTTTATAGCGAAATACTTAACTTCAAGACAAGCAATATTGAATACAAGACATTGTCAAAAAGGTATTTCTAAGCATTTCAATATACAAACACTTTTCTTACAGAACTCACAACATATTTCATGATAGCAATGTATATTAACTAAACATATAACTAGCACATCAACAAATTATGTGGTTGATGAACATAGATAGGTGATGAAAGTAGAAGGAACAACAATTCAGGTCAAATATGTTATAGATTTTATATTAAATCATATTCGATACAAACCCTAACCCTAGCATAACACTAACACTAGCATAATCTTCCATGGTTTTTGTTTGATTTGAAAAATAATTAATGGAATGATTAAAACCATATAAAATTATGCTAAGAGTAGTGTTATGGTAGGTTTAAGGTTTGTATAAATTATGATTTAGTGAAAAATCTATGAGAGATTTGACTTGAATTGTTATTCCTTTGTATTGTTACTTTATACTTTCATTTCCTATCTTCCTTCATCACTTGTGCTAATATATGTGTGTAATGAAAATCCAATTGGAAAATTAAGGGATGGTATCGATGGTAATTCTAATAAGTTTGTGAATAATTTTATTTATGGATTTTAACCAACTACCTAACACCCAATAACATTTACTGTTTACCGATGTTAACTTTATTTTATTTTATTTTAACCAACTAATCAAATACCTAACATTTACCGTGCTAACTCGTTTGATATATTAAGATGCAATCTATATAAAATTTGCAAAAGAATCCCAATGAATCATATCTATCATACAACAAGAGAAGTTTGAAAAATACTCTAGATGACTCTATAATACAACAAGCACAAGAGAGGTTTGAAAAAGACTCTTGACGAATATATCATACAATGAGAGAAGTTTAAAAGAACTCCATATGCCAAAAATTAATATTGGATTTTTGTATTAACTATCATGAGAAAACAACTACCTGAATTTGGAACAGGGAAGCCTCTTGTAGTCGTTGTTTTCAAGAACATCCCAGATAGCACCATCAATACACAGCAGATAAACTTCATGCGATCCATATTCAACGATCTTCTTGATCATTTGGGAGGTCTCATCGAATTTATTAAATCTAGACAATAGTCGTATCAGAATGCAATATATTAAATCTCGATAATCGCCATATAAGAATGCAATAACAAGATCTGTTCAAAGTTATGTATTTTTAATACCCAAAGCCCATACTTAATTTGACTTGTTTCCTTTGTCGCGTGGAAAGAAGGTCCAGTGAGCTGGAAGTGATCAAAGAACTCCCAATTTGTGATTAATCAGTTGGTATGGTTGCAAGACTTAGAAGTAAGCATCATAAACAATCGCATGTGGCTATTAAACGAGCATAAATTGGTGAGATTGAAAGACTTATAATTTGAATTGATTCTTATAAGTGAAATAAGTGTTGAAACAGTAACCAAACCAATTACAGATTCTCAATGATTACCCAATATAAAATAAAATCAATTGTACATATTGTTGGCACCTTGCATAATGATAAGTAAAAGAATCCTTATCCAATATAAAATAAAATCAATTGTACATACTGTAGGCACCTTGCAGAATGATAAGTAAAAGAATCCTCGCAAGTGCCATTTCTAGCTGCTAGGGTTTTTTCCCTAGTTGTGCATCTGCATGTTTGGATTCATTGCGTTTATGGAGCCTATCCATAAATGTGTTTATGGAGCTGACTATTCTTGAACAACATCCATTCATTTGTGCAGTTGTGTATCCTTGCATATCCTTCCATGTAGTTATCTAGACCTAATCCCTCTAGACACTAGACTTCACTCCTCGTTTTCGCTTCATTTGGGAGAGATGAAATCTGAAAATCCTTAGTTAATTGAAACGGGTGCCATGCTTCACACTCATAAAAACCGAAATGAAATTTGAAATTCCACCCAAACTTGGCATCCGTCATGCATCAAGTTTAACCAATGTGGCATCTATCAATCATCCACTTCACATCCATAAAGAACGGGTGCCATGCTTCACACTCATAAAAACCAAAATGAAATTTGAAATTCCACCCAAACTTGGCATCCGTCATGCATCAAGTTTAACCAATGTGGCATCTATCAATCATCCACTTCACATCCATAAAGACATGGGATGGTATTATATGCATATTAATCCTTTAATTAGGTAAAGGTGGAAATCAGTGGTTAAGTTTGATTAGACTGTTTGCAACATATTTTAGGGTTAGTGAGTGTTATCGTCATAGTTTAGGGTTATTCAAAATTAGCGTGAGATGATTATAATTAGTTTCATATGATTTGTAGCAACTTCCATATTTGTATAAATCTGAATACTATATAAGAATGTATTAGTTGTTCATGAATGATATCATAAATTTGAGAAGGAATGAGAAAGAAGAATCTCAAGCATTGAGATGTTTGATGTTTGTTTCAATCTTTATATTGTTTGTTGTGTTTTCTAACTGTAATTGTCTCCTCATAATTCTACATTTGGTATCATAGCAGGTTACATTAGTGGGAAATATTAATTTTCTTTCTGATTGAAGCTATTGGAAGGAGTGTTGGAAATTTTAAAGAAATGGCCAACAACAACAATATTCTTAATATTTCCTAGCCTCAAATACCAATCTTTAAAGGTGAGAATTACGTTTTTCGAAGCATTAAAATGAAAACCTTATTTTTTCACAGGACTTGTGGGATTTGGTGGAAAACGGTTATACAAAACCAACGGATGCTCAAGCTATTGTGTGTTTGACTCAAGTCCAAAGAGATCAATTAAGGGGAAAAAAAGAAGACTCAAAAGCTCTTTTTTTCATCCAACAAGTAGTGCACGATTCTATTTTTCCAAGACTTTCTGCAACAACAAAATCAAAGGAGGCATGGTTTGTGCTACAACATGCATATCAAGGGACAAATAATGTAAAATTTGTTAAATTGCAATATCATAGAAGAGAATTTGAAACTCTTTGCATGCAAAATTCAGAATCTATGCAAGATTTTTTCACTAGAGTTATGGGAATAGTGAATCAAATTAGATCTTATGGAGAAGATTTAATAGATCAAAAAATTGTTGAGAAAATTTTAAGAAGTCTTCCTATAAAATTTGATGCCATTGTTTTTCCTATTGAAGAATATAAAGATTTAACTCAGTTGTCTATGAATGAGCTTATGGGATATCTTCAATCTCATGAGAAAATGGTGAATAAATCTGTTGAAAAATATCTCGTGCAAGCCTTCCAAGTAAAATCCAATATCTCGTGCAAGCCTTCCAAGTAAAATCCAAAGGTAAATTTGAGAATTCTTCCCGTGAGGAAGTTCTGAACACTCGTGGATGAGGAAGAGGACAAGAAAATAGAGGAGGAATAGGTCTAGTAAGATTTTTTAATGTAAATGACAAAGGAAGAGATAATAACACTAATGATGGAGGTAAAAAATTTGGAAAATCCCAAGTGTAATGTTTTTATTGTAAAATATTTGGCCATTATGAAAGTAACTGTTGGAAAAAACAAAAGAAACAAGCTAATTTTTCTGAGGAAAAGGGAGATGTGGGCACTTTGTATTTAGCTTGTGATTCAGCTAACAAGGTTTCCAAGTAGGTATGGCTTTTGGATAGTGGTTGCAACAACCACATGACTGGAAACAAAGATAGCTTTGTCAATATAGATGAATCTACAAATTCCAAAGTACTCTTGGGAGATGAATAGGCAATGGAAGTTAAAGGTAAAGGAACAATTGCAGCAAAAGCAAAGAAAGGCCAAGTAAAACATATTAATGATGTGTTATATGTTCATGGTTTAGCACATAATTTGTTGAGTGTGGGGAAAATTATTGAAAAGGGATATCTTGTTGTTTTTAAGAACATTGAATGCATCATATATGATAAAGAAAATCATAATCAGATCAAAGGAAAAATTAACATGTTACAAAACATAATCTTTTCTTTCAATTTTTCTTATTGTTACGAGGAAAATATCTCTATGGATAGGGGTAAACCACAACATATGGAAAGGACTGCAGAAATCAACTCTATTCTCAAGTATGTTATATAAACAAATATGCTAGCAAGACAAGATAAAAGGCCTACCCTGTCTAGATGAATTCCATGGTTGAGCACTTGCACCAAATCAATATACGTGCAACTAGTCCTCAACAACCAAGAAAAGAAAGCATATGGTGATAATAAATGATGTTATCACATTCAATAGCATAATCCATTAACATACATAACAAATACGCCCATGGAATAATAATTCAAATATTTGCAAGATATCAATTGGACGGGAAAAGAGTATTTCTATTAATATATGATCAACAGAAGTGAAAATGTTATAGACTTCTGTGTCAGCATGGTTCAAAACCGAGCAACTAATTCCCTTCCAGCTGGGCCTCCACCACTTCAATCCTCCACCAAAGGCAAGCTCATAAAAGAGAGACAATGAAGTTCTCAATCAATAAAGGAAGAGCTTGGAGGCTGAACACTCTGTTCATACTCAAAGGACAAAGGGATGTAGACTCAATATGAAGTGAATAATTTCTCCAAAGTAACTTTGCTCTCAAACTTGAATTCTTTCTCCTCTTTCCATAGCTCAGAATTGGCCCATTTATAGCCTTCAAATGAAACTAAAGGGCCGATTCAGAACGTTTCCAGTATATGGAAGGCCAAGGATCATAGATCTCTTGTCGTGACATGGAAACCTGACACCATTTTTCATTTTTGGGAACAAATCCCAATGTACGCGGGTTGTAGTGGTGAAACCTGCATATACGCATGTTGTATAGTAGTCAAGGTACATACATGTGGAAAAAATGTATTTTTTAGCTCTGGAATTTGCAAAAAGGGATGAAAAGTCTACATAGGGAAATGGAAAAAGGCTCTCTGTGCAAGATTGCATAGGGTGAGGTAAATATTTCTATAACATATGACCCCTAATGTGTGAGGTCATAGGAGTATCTGGGATGGCCGAAATACATTATAAAAACCCATAAGTGGAGTGATGGGGAACCAATTGGAAGAACTAGTTGCTTAATACATTCTACACTGACTTTGCATACATGGTTTCCAATTTGAATTTCACTGTAGATCCATGTGAAAATATACCAAAAAACTGTCTGTGGCCATGAATAGGAAAATACAAATGTGGTTACATGCAAAAGGTTGTCATAGTCACGAACAAGGCCCAATAGAACCGGTCTCAAAATCAATCTGAAGATATTTGTATACAATGGAGTACAATCTGATCTCCCATGATCATTGAAGTCATATAGGTACTGGTCCAATGAAAAGGAAGCAATAGCTCAGGAAAGCTACGACCACATACTGATGTATTCAAGTCTTCTACACAATACGCCAAAGGTGAAAGTCTACATTATGTGAATAAAGGAGTTGAGGTCGAACACAATGAGACATCGTTTGATTACTGGTCATTGAGGTATATCGTTAACAAATGCGAGACAACCTACTGATAATGAAATTAGGTATCAAGGAACTGAGTACATTCTTACAAGTGTTAATAAAGGAGTTGGGGTCGAACACTTGAAGAATCCATCGATCAGGAGACATTGATGTATTCCCAACTTTCGACGGTGAGAGAACCTACCACTAATGAATGCAAGCCTCAAGGTACTCATAAGACTCTAGGTCTCATTTTTAGAATAGATGAGCTAAAGTAGATGGAAGGAGACACATTGAAAGGAGAGAATTAAGGCATCTCTCATCATTCAACACAAGGTACAAAGATGAAGCTTCATGATTTGAAGGAAATCATACAAAGAACATGTTCATGAACCAATGACCTTGTGCGTCTTTCACATGTGCCAAGTTTAAGAAGTACAAGAAAAATACTCTCTGAATAGAAGCCAATGAGGAAAACTACTGACAAAGGCAAGGAAACCACCAATAAGGCTAATGGAATCTAAGACACTGCACGAATCCCAATCTGTGAATATATGTCTTGCCATCGAACACAAGGGAAACCACCCAGTCAACGAAAAATGATGAAATGTCGATAGTTGGCTTCAAGGTTACCTACCAATGATGAAAGTAGGGCCAGGGTGCGTGATAGGACTACAATATCATGTGATTATGAGACAAACTGAGGGTATGGATGACATGCAAAGTCAAGAGTTCTGAGGAATGGACGACACAGGTTGATAGACTTCCTTTGAACAAGAGCATGAGACATATGGAAGACTCCGACAGCATAGAATCAATGATGAAACCATTAGATGTAGGAGGCATCAATAAAATTCTCTATAGGGACTGGAAAAGTAACCAGTTGGTAGAGAAAACTCTTTGTAATGAGCTCAGCTTCCTAAGGCCATGCTAAACCCAAAATTATGATGAAAAATGGACTCAATAACTTTGTGCTCTATTCAAAGGCAACACGACTACTGCCAATATAAGATAATACTCCCTTCCTTCCCGTATTTTATTGTTTTTTCATAGACAAATGAATGCTATGATACAGAGGAGAAAACGAGTGTCGCAAGTAAAAAAAAGTAGTTCCAGTAGTGGAACATACCTATTCTCAATGCAAGGAGATGCATGCAGGAGATGTACACTTGGGGGAATATTTCCTCCTAGGTATAGAGTGTCAAATTGCGAAGGATATAAACGAGCCTCTGCTTGGTTGAGGATGCAAAACTGTTGAGGAAACAGGTTTATAACACAAAGTGAGAACCGACTATAGGCTCAATACTACAAGCAAGGGCATGAGATGCAATCACAACTTAACGCCAAAAAATGTCCTTTTTCATGATCTTTAGTTTACTTGGTGTGAAAAAGGGATAAACTTGTACCAAATAGACATCCTTTCAAATCCAATTTACGAGTGTGAAAGAGACAAGTTCACTCAACAATCTTTTCTCTTTTTGAAAACGAGTCGGAAAAGAGCTTAACTAAGACTCACGATCTTTCAAGTCCAATTTAACTAGTGTGAAAGGGACAAATCACTCGGCAATCTTTTTTATTTTTAGACGAGTCGAAATAGAGCTTAACTCAGACTCGTTTGGGAGTTTCTAGGCGGCATGTCACACGGGAGGCCAAGGCTCCTGTGCTGGACTTCTGTGGAATGTCAGTATCTTATGAATAGCCAACACAAGCTTGGGAAAACCCAAAGCTCTCCAATTCGAGGAGGATAAAGTGCTAGCAAAGGTTATCGTCTCCGTGATATATCGAATAATGTCTCTTACTTGAAAAGACATAGGTGCAGGCATTGGACACCCCACAAAACCATCCCACTCAAAGGGAGCTTCTCCAAGACTTTGAGGGAGAGTACTCAGGGAGAGTAAAACTCTCTCTTGTTCAGAAGGTTCAGTACTATAAATGCTAATGACATGGTATAGAAGGTATAGAACTAGAATTATAAAAGAGGGATCAACCAAAAATTGCATCTGTGTGACCACTTCTTAAACCATTGGTTTAATACGATATGAGACAACAAGGTCAAGAGATGCATCTCTCCCAAAAATAGGAGTGGTGTCGGTTGAAGATTGCATCGACACGACCGTTGGTTGAACACGATGCGAGATAAAAAGGTTAAGAGACGCATCACCCCCGAACATAGGAGAGGTGTCTGTTGAAGATTGCATCGACATGACCACTGGTTGAACAAGATGTGAGACAACAAGGTAAAAGGATGCATCAACCCCTAAAGGAAGAGGGGTGTCAACTTAAGATTGCATCGGCATGACTATTGTATCAACCAAAGAAGGAACAGAGTGTGGGGAAACCACAAAGGACTCAGAACTCGAAGGGCCCTCAAGTGAGAACCATGCTTCCGGTATCCCGGTAGTAGCATGACACAAACGAATAAGGTGATTTACTTCACAAGTCCTACAAAGGAATTTTGCCTTATGTCTGACACATCTAGGCTTATCAATTGTATGAATGTCACCAGCTTGACTTGCAGTGGCTGGTGACAAACCTTCAACATGACTAGAAGAAGTTGATGATGAATCCCCAATATGACTAGCAGAGGTTGGTGATGGAAGTATAATGTGACTAGAAATGACTAGACTTGTGCCCCCAACATGACTTGTAGCGACTGGTTGTTGGTGTTCAACATGGACTGCAGAGGTCGTCGACCAATCTCCAACATGACTAGCAGTGGTTGGTGAGATAATTCCAATATGACTTATAGTAACTGGACTTGTGGCAACAGTGGGTTGTATAATTTGAGACCAAGGTCCATGGAAAGATTGGTTTTGAGACATTGCAGGCCAGGAAGGGTCTGGTTTACACCCTGTCCCTGTCTGATAGGATATTATCCTCCTCCATAATGATTCATAATGGGTTGTAATGGAATCGACGTTGAGGAAGCCGCTTGCGAAGAGAAAGCGACATGACAAGGGTTACTCATGTGAGGATATATGTTTCCCCCAGATGAAGGAAATTCATGAAGGGGGTTGCCCATACTATAAAAATAACTCCCCCCGGATGAAAAACCAGAGGACAGATGGAGGTCTACCATGGGAACAATGTTCGTAGGAACCAACATAGTGGAAGAAGGATATGTGGATGGCGTTTAATAAGTAGAATAAGCACCCATTTGAGTACTGTCTCTTGAAATAAAATAGCTAGGACTGGATCCATAAGAGGGGAGGTTCCAACCTCCCATAGTGGGAGGTGGTTGAGAGATATGACTCATATCAAACTAAGATGTAGATAGCAGGGCCATGGTGCCCCTGGATCCAATGCTAATATTCATATAAGTGGGCCAGGGAGAGGATGGAAAGGGTGGAGGCACATTTGGCATATAGACATGAAAATTATTAGAGACCCAAGGCATGGACTGAGTGTCATAATTTTGCATACCATTATGAAAAGTGGACAGATTTGTCCCCATGAAATGAGTGAACATCATGGGAGAGGTAGCAGTAAATGAGGGATCAAAAGGAACTCCACTATCCAAGATAATGAAAACTCAGTATATAAAATCCTAGGGCCAACTAGTGATCAAAGTGCACACCAAAAATAATCAAACGACCAATATGCACATAAACGGGATAAAGTGGCTAAGAGGGGCCTCCCTCCCTAAAGAAGGTATGTCTCGCCCAAGAGGGGCATGAGATTCCTTGCTAAATATCGGAGGTAACAAAATAAGTTATAAGGGCCCTCGTGGGCTTAACAACCAGTCGGTCAGATCCCCCCGGAGAGGTAATCCTCCATAAAGGTTGTGTGTTGTCCGATCCTTTTCTGACCCAGGGTACCTTGCAAAAGAACCTCTGCAAATAACTTATGTGACACCTAAGTCAAGAAACTAAGAAACCACTATATAACCGATGCACATGTGAGAAGTCTTAAGTTAGGTCCACCGTATAGGTAGGGTAGAAAATACTTAAACCTTGAAATTACCGCCTCTCATGGAGGTAAAGGCACTAGCAAGATCCCCATATACGAACAGATCCCCATAAATATCTCTGACACTAAGAAGGTATCGAGGGGATATCCCTTCAACCAACCTCGTGTGACCTCGTGATTAACTCTGGTGTAAGCGAAGTCTCCAGATATTACCAATTATAAAATGGATTTCTCCACTCCCTTTGTCTGACTCATATGTTGATTTAATAGCCTTGGAGAAGTTTACTCACAAAATCCTATTCCAAGGCACTAAATCCTAAGCTAGTTTGTGCACCCTAGAAAATAAAATCGTGACTAATCAATTTTAAATTATAGCGTTAATTTTAATGGTCATGCTTACTCAAAAAGGTATGGTAGTGAAACTCATGATGTTATGACTCATCAAGTAAAGTAAATATGAATACAATGCAAAGTCATAACTTCAATTTTCAATGAATGATATGCTTCTTAAAACAAATGCAATTTTCAATTTCAACTCTGCAATTCTGAAGTAAAAAATGCAATCTTTCTTTACATGCACTAATCTAATGACAAAGACTCAAAATATCTGTAAGGCCTGTGCATACAAAGCCTCATATATATATATATATAAATTCTTTCTAATTTACTTCTTTCTTTACTTTACTGTTCCATAATAATAATAATGCTCAGCAGTATAATAATGAACAACATAATAATGAACAACAACATAATGAGCATAATGAACACCATAATAATGAAAAACAACATAATGAGCATAATGAACAATGTAATAATGAACAACAACATAATGAGCATGAGGTATTTACCTCAACCTGATGTTGAACCTGAAGTTGAAGATGATGAATCCTTCCCAAACTGAGTAACCTCCCAACCAACTAGGAATAGCCTCTCCAACTCCTTAGCCCCAGGAATCCTACGGTTTCCTGGCCCCCGAGCCCAAAATTTCCAACAACCACGGTGCCCCTGTGAGAGTCCTCAAGCAAAATTGTTGCAGCCAGAAACTATTTCATTCCCTCCTCCTTCTTCCTCTCCCAATTTTCTTCCCTTCCATAAACCAAAATTATCACCCAAACCAAAAAGATCCCCTTTCCAAGTCCTCCCTTCTCCCTTATCTTCCTCCCTCCAAATCCTTTCTCCAACCACCTTACCCCTCATTAATTCCGCAACCACCTTATCCCTCCCATTAATTGTTTCAACTACCAATAATAATTATATTATAATAAAGTCTCCTTAAAATCTATTTTAATAATTCATTAAACTAATATTTATCATTTATGATAATTAAAGAATTAATTAGGGTTGTTACATACACCCACCCTTCAAGAAACTTCGTCATGAAGTTAGAGTAATTTACAATACAAGGGAAAAGACACATGGGTCATACATCCACATCAAATAAACAACATTATCAATAAGCAAAACATAAAAAAAAAACTTATACATACTAGTGTACATGTGCAATAAATGCATGCGTAGATAGCACATACAAGGCTCGCGCATGTACTAATGACAATAATTATCACACTTATAGTAATTATTGTATGTGTCCAATCCAATCAACAAGGCCATTCATTTCATAAAAGGTAGTAAACTATTTAAAATGTTTTCAAAATCCCTCAATTATAATAATTTAGCACAACAACGTTCATTTAGATAATTGTAGTTCAGTTAAGAAATTATAAATATACATATTTACATATTCTCTTTTCAAAAAGGGAAAATAGTAAATTCCACTATAAGGCAAATCCCCGTACACTCTCAACTATTTATATTCATCCTTCCTCCCTAACTTACTTCTTTCTTCCATCCCTATCCTTGCTGGACTATCTTGGAGCGTCAACTATATTGACCTAACTCCAAATAGAACTTGTAAGAAGAAGTGTCACTCTCTTGACCAAGCTTCCCTAGAAGGCAACTAACAATCATCATCACACGTCTAGGGGTGCATGAGCTAACATCGTCCTCCCATGACTCCAGGTTTCAGAGGATACATGGTGGGAAATGCCTCCACCCCTCCTAATATGACTAGGGTCCACACCCTACCATGGAATATACAGTGGCATTGTGTTGTTGGAAATTTTGTCATCATATATTCAGTTTTAGGCAGTCTCACCACCTAAAGAACCTGCACTGGTCCATATATCATAGCAATGCATTTGAACCAACATAATTTCACATACAAGGATTCATACCATATTGTTTCTTGGTCGGTGTTCATGAAATCCACTTTTATTATTATTTCCTTTGGCCATTTCTTAGCCCATTGACCTGGAGATTGGTCTATAACACAACTCATACATATCTATGCATTATCATCATGTAAATGCATTCAACCATAATCTCAACTCGGTATCCA
>SNQJ01S0065104.1:68623-85539 GCA_010110895.2 Picea sitchensis | reverse complement strand
CTTTTTGTAACATATGTATAGTCTTTGTACTATTACTTTTTAGTTTCTTTTAAGTGTTATGGATGTGTCATTGATGTTATCTTTCATCACTGTGGCAGATGTCAAGTGATTCTGAGGTGTTCATTGGGTATGCAGATGGTGCTAGTCGGCACACCCGGAGGCTTGCCTCTGCAACTTGGGTAATCTTTACACCTCAAGGCCATTTGTTATCTTTGGGAGGTATATGCTTAGGTGACACCAAAAATAGTGTCACTGAGTATAGTGCAGTTATTGAGTTGCTTCATGATGCTTTGTCATTGGGTATCTCTCATCTCCGGGTCTCTCTCGACGCTCAACTGGTTGTGTCTCAGTTAAACAGAGTATACCGAGTTCATGATCCAACTTTACACCGACGATTCTTTAGGGTATGTCTCTTAGAACGAAACTTTGATTATATTACATATTTTCATGTTCCTAGGAGATTAAACCAAATTACAGATACTCTAGCTAATCAAATTTTAGATTGGCATCTTGCACACATATGAAAGAACATTCACATAAACATGTAAATATAGTTTTGCACACATAATCCATAAGACACAAAAGACCAAAAAAACCATATATAATATCATAAAGTAACCAGAGTACACCGATGGACGCAAGCACCTCAAAAATAGGACCAATAACAAGTCACAGGGCTTATGCCCTCAAAAAATATATACAAGTAGTGCTCGTGGCATGTAAAATGTCTAAATAGGTTTAGGGTCCGTGGGCCCTGTTATACTGGTCCAAATCATGGGCGAAACGCCTAAACAATCGGACCCATGTCCGAGGTGCCCCCACTACATGAGGCTGCATGGATGACGGCAGGTCCTCAATCTCTATCATCAGGACTATACGAGTGAGTGCAGTAAAGTTCCGCTCAACTCGTCTAAGTACCCTCTCAGCCTCCCCGGCTGGGAGATCTCCCACTACTGTTGGTTCCCCGGCAGCGGTGGCTGCAGCCCCTGGTTGAGGACGACGCCTTTTCCTTGCATAATTGGTAGGTCACACTGGTCCCACATCTGCATGCAACAAATGTATATCCGTCAAATACTCTAGCATACAACAACAACAACAAAAAAGATGAAATATAACAAAAACGACATAAACATTACATATGATCCATAAAAAATAAAAATAGCTACAAAGATGAAGACTTACCCATTTCTCCTCACTCCTCACCAGGAGGCATGGGTATCTCAGGATCCCTCGAAAAGTCTATCCCTGCATATGGGTAATACTCGATCACAGGGATCCGCCGCGACATCCAGGCAAAAAAGTCATCATAGAAGGACTCATTAGTCCTTCCACCACCCTGTTGTGGCAACAGTACTACCCATCTACACAACGCAGGAAAAAAGACATGATGTCCTCGTACCTCTACCCGAGGACTAAAACTAGGAACTCTCTCAAAGAAGAACGAACACAAAATAGTCCCGAACCTGAAGTTCCTCTCTGTCCGCTGACAACAATATGTCAATTGCCTCTTCATGCACTCCAGCAGTGTAGTACTCCAGTCGAAAATTTGTGCATTCAAGCACTGGACAACACAGTTCATTTTTGCACGGGACGCCTGATGCAAGGCCACTGAGCCAGTAATCCACCCAATGAGAAATAATATCGCTTGCAGTGATAGGTTTGTGATCTTGCTTATAGGCACCTGGGAGCTCGAACGGTCTGTCCCAGCGTCACAGTACAGGGCTATCAGTTCCTCTATGTTATGCGGCCCCGACGAAAACATCCTCAAGTTGACTGGTTCCCCTCTCCTTGAGAGGCCAGTCAAAAAGTATATATCCTCGGTGGTGGGCACCAATGATTTCCCCTCTAGCATGAAAGCCTCTGCATCAGGATGCCAATATTCAACCAAGGCATTCAGTAGCCTCAGTTGTGCCCACATAAAAGGACATAGGAATAACTTTAACAAACCACATTGCATTAACATGGCCACAACATTCAGATCTTCCACAACCAACTCACCAACTTCTTCATGCTCCCTTTCCCTCCAGTGGACATACATCCTGCCAAAAAAACAAGGTTCAAGAAGGTGGGTGAGTGCTTTTTGATTTTTTATCTATAAAGGGAGGTCCACGCGTGTTGTCTAGGTGACAGTTGCATGTACACGCGGGTAGGTTTTACTCTGCCCGTGTGTACATGTGGCCTGTCCAGAGACAGCCCGCGTCGACTTAGGGCCGACCTTTTAAAGGTCGACTCCCACCCAAAAAATGAAATGCAAAGAAAAAATAAAGAATTGAATAGCTATATAGGGGAGTTTGTACTTACTTGGTCCAGACAGAATTCGTTTCATCCACTGTAGCTCCCAGAATCACCGCTTTTATGAAAGGGGGTATTTTGGCTCCAGAGTCAATTTCTAAATCAACAATGGTGATAATGAGATGCCAACTTCTATTTATAGACTTTTTGGCCTCTTTTTGTCACTTTTTTTACCTCCCTTATCAGTTTCTTTAAACCAAAAACCATTTAGAGTGATTCATTAGTTGCAGGGGAGGGTTTTGATAAGGTATCAGGACCTTTTTAGGAGTTTTAGGACACTTTTACGATTCATGGAAAAATCTCTGATGACCAACTTGAGCACATAGGTTAGGTTTCTACCACGACTTTTGTATCTTGTTGTCTTTATCCCTCTGCCATAGGATCGATCCCATCAAGTTGCGACACAGAACCATCATTACTATTTTAGAAGTGTCACGAGTTGGTGGTAGAACTTACCTAAACATGGATGCCCTAGGTAGATCCTGGTTGCATTAAGGTGTCCATGCTGTCTCTCATCACTGTCGGCTTGGGAGTCCTTTGTATGTTTCCTGAATACGAGTTTCAGCCTCATTTGCATGATTCTATTTATCTCTTGACCTCACTCTCAGGACTCCCAAAAAATTACGGGTCTTCTTTTAAGCCCTTTTCAGACCCTCTAAACATGAAAATATTGTCGAGCGATCTCGTGGCCTTTCACGCTCATTAAACTGAAATTTGAAGTTACGTCTGTCTGACGGTAGTTTAGCCCTTTTTCGGTTTGGACGGTCAACTGTACGAACAAAGGTATACTCTATGGAACTTACATTCTTTAGAAGAGTACTCTTAGGTATAATTTTACCCCTTTTCAGGCCTGAGGGACTAAACTTACGAAAAAGGAACCCCCATGGAGCCCATAGTAAGCTCTTTTCAGACTCCCTGAAATTGAAAAGATCGTCGAGTGGCCTTATTCTTTCACACTCGTTAAATTGGTCCAAAAGAACATTCCTGACGGAGTCCATAGTTAATCTTTTTTCAGACTCCTTAAAAATGAAAAAATTATCGAGTAATCTTGTCTTTATCACACACGTTAAAATGGTTTTGAATAGACGTCTTGTCGGTGCTAGTTTACCCCTTTTTTGAATCGACTAGACTACCTTCGAAAAAGGTACCTCAATGGAGTCTCATTTTCCATTTTTTCAGACTCTCTAAATATGAAAACTCGCAGAACTTACCTTCTCTGGGCTCGTTAAACTCACATCGAAGGACATTACCATTGTGTGTTTTGTTAACCACGTTTGGATACCTTATACACTAGCCTTGTAACAGTTTGCTTTTGTGTCTTGACACCTTTGGCCCCTGGAGGATTTTTCCCGAGTATCATTATTTTGAACACCAGTCTTTTCCTTGTGCTTTGAACTTGTATGTTTGTAACACTCGTTCCTCCATTGTAATGTAACATTCATTTATTCCTTTTTCCAAAATTATTGAAAAGACAAAAAAAAAACAAATATACCCTAAAAAGAGGAAGGGAAAAGTATTTTCTTTATTGGTAGCATAATGAGTCGCCCTTGGATAAAGCACATCTGTCCATTTTCTCATCAAACCTTGGGATTTAATATGACCTTAGGAAGTTGTTATCGCTACATAGAGTTGTGTCCTCCCCCATTTGGTTATTCTTCCAAACATATGGAGAGTTTGCATTGCCTCCTGCCTCGAAAACTTATGTTAATGCCATGCTGCATGACTCTCATCATTTGTCATCCTATTGTCCAAAGGAAGTTTGTCACCAAGCCTGAGTTGAACCCTCTGAAATTTGTCTCTTGCCCTCATGCTTGACCATCCTGAATGTCCAATCAAGTCCTTGTTTGAAAGCAATGAAGCCTTCAGTCTGATCATCAAGTCCATGACCAATGAGTTGTCGAAGACCTCTGGGTAGTGCATTCATACACTCATATTACACTCCTACCTGAGTTTTGAAGATTTTGAGGATGTTGCTCAAGCTCTGAAGACCTCATCTCCAACCATCAGGCCGAATCATCTTCTAGAAGATGGATACTCTATATGTATATCTTTTTGATGTCGATATGTAGCTTCGTTGTGTATTCTTCACGGCTACTCTTTATATAGTTATATGACATGGATCTACAGTGTATTTGATTGGTAGCCATGATTCTATTTTATCCCGAGCATGGGTATGCCCGCCTCGATGAGACATTTGTTATTTTGCAGACGGTGCCTCCTGGTTTCTTATCCTTGAGCTCAATCGTTTGGCACATCAGTAAAGATTGGTAATGTATTTCGGCCATCGGATGCTCTTCTAACCTCACACATTAGGGGACATCTGTTATAACCCTAAATTGCACCATACATGCTTACATGGCATCAAGCCATCTCAGATCCCTTCTTTGCAGAAGCATTATTGAACAACTCTTTAAAAAACCCCTCTTATAAGGGCCCACGTGCCCTACTCCATTACTGCACGCATGTACACGCTAGATAACCTAAAACAACCTGTGTGGACCAACAAAAGCACAGAAAAAGGAAAGTTTCTAATGGAACACACAGCTTTTGGGTGAGTTAACTGAGACTCCCAGCCATGCATGGCTGAGGGTTCGTCCAAATACCTAGTCCCTTCTAGCCTATGAAAGAAGGGGTAGGGGTCCCATTTGGAAGAGGGAAAAGATAGCAAAGAAACTCTGCCCATTTGCATATTCCCATTGTCCCAACCCTTTAGCCTTCCTTGTGCCAGAGGAGATACAAAGAAAAGTAGTTGGAGGATAGTTGAAGAGGAGCCCAAGATCAGGTTCGCGGAGCGATGGCCAGTCTCAAATTTTGTAAGTTGACTCATTCAAAGTAATAAAGAAAATGATTTTCCTGTCCCAATTCATGAGTTATTCATAGTTTGTTAAATACATATTTGAATCTCTAACCTGTTAGTCTATAGGTAATATGCATGTGTAGTTGTTGCTTGTCTTGTATGCAGGTCAACGTTGGAAAGGAGAACTGCGAAGAAGGGATCAAGTGTGACAAGGGATTGACATCGAATGCCCAGAATGAGGTAGGTTGATCTATCCATGCGTTTACTAAAAAGAAATGGGATTTAAGTCTGGGGATGAAGGTAGAAAGTAGATTTTCTCTAGGTCATGTCTGCATGCAAAGTCTAACCCTATTTGCTAGTCCGTAAGGAGATTTCCCTCACAACACTCCTAAAAGGCCATGGGAATCCATATCAATGGACTACATGTTGGGCCTCCCATACACCAAGAGGGGAAATGACTGTTTTTGTGTGGTTGTTGGTCTCTTTTCCAAGATGGTGATTCTAGCCGCCTGCAAGAAGAAAATAACAGCAGAACCCACTGCCAAGATCTTATTTGAACGAGTATGGGTAGATTTTGGGATCCTATAAACCATTATCTCAGACCATGACAATCGGTTCCTCAGCTCATTCTGGTCGATCCTCTGGTCAGTGCTGGATACCAAGATCACCAAATCCACTGCCTTCCACCCCCAGACAGATGGCCAAAATGAGGTCGTCAATTAGATGGTTGTACATATCTTACGCATGGAAAATTCAAAACACCCCCACACATGGGATGATATTCTTCCCTATGTCCATCATAGCTACAACCAAACCCTGCATAACTCAACTGGCTAGAGCCCCTTTCAGGTGGGGTTGTGATGCCAACCATTGGGCCCCATGGATGTTGCACTACCCCTGGCAACCACCACAACTGACTCGTCCTTTGCTACACCAGAAGTTGAAAAATCCAACCGGTTCATTGAGAGGATCCAACACATCTGATAACAGGTTCAGGATATTATATAGAAGTCTAATTCCAAGTACAAGCAGTTCCATGATCAACATCGGGTGCCACATAAGTTTCAGGTGGTCTACAAAGTTTGGTTGCATTTGCAGAAATAACCCCTTACAGGGCCCCATCAGAAGCTTCCCCCACTCTGTTATGGGTCATACACCATCACAAAGGTTGTGGGTGACAATGATTTTGAGCTCAACAGTCCCCCCTACCTTGGTCTGCATCCATTCTTCAACGTGGCTCTCCTTCGGCCATATTTCCCACCATTATTGGACACCTCAAAAATAGCAGAGCAGTTGACACCAACAGAGCTCAACCCTGACTGCATGTAATAGGAATCCAGTGATGATATTGTAGACACATAGATCAATGGAACTTGATAAAAAAGGATCCAACTTTATCAAGTTGTCAAAGTAGGGCAACTCTTGCACCAAGGAAAGTGGCTCATATGGGGCCAAATTCAGCAGAACTTTTCTCATCTAATGGGGGAACTCAACACAATGGAGACCATTGCTTCCTGAGGGAGGATTGATCTAAGTGGATATCAATGGGAACCCACCTATTCCACTGGCTCAAAAAATAGTTTTCCACCTTGGCAGTTTTTCAGCAGTTTTTCGAGTTCCAAACTTCTGGGGTCATTTTGAGGCCCTAAACGATGTTTTTTGGGGATTTAGGGCCCAATTGACTGTGAAATGCACTTACCTAGGCCAGTCAAAAGTTGTTCTTCTCGATTATACCTTTCCAAAGGGCTATCGTGTTCCTAAAATGGAGATCGTATGCAAACTTTACGACCCTGGGAAGTTGATGTACAAACTTACCCAATCAGGGCCCACATGACTTTTGGCGCTTCATCTCCTAGGGTTAGGTTTTTGGATGTCTAGGGTTTTTGACATTCCTATTTATTGTAAAAGGACTTCAGAGCCTCATTGTAACCATCTTATTTTGAATGAGTGCAGTCATGACATCTCTTCTCAGAGATAAGACGCCATCAATCCAGCAAGCTTGTTTTCCGTTGCATTTTACAGTTTCAACTTATTTCCTTATTGAATAGAAAACCAGTTTTAATGTATCTCTGTTATTTTGTGTTAAGCATCTTTTGATAATATGTATTCATTTCATTTTTCTCATAAAATACAGATCACACCTGGTGTTGATCATGGCACTGCTTGTACTTGTCATTGGACTATTGTAGGATATCCTGTACCTGTTAGTGGATGTGTTGGATCTGCTCAATGAACCGAGTGGATTTGTTAGCTTTAGTTGGAGAAGGAGATGACCATAAGGGGTAGTGAAACATATATGGGACCCAATGGTTGGAATCCCAACCACATTTGAAAGGGGCTATGGCAGGTTGAGCTATGTAGGGCTCATTTGTAGTTGTGTTGAACATAGGGAAGACTCTCATCCCATGTGAGAGGGTGCTTGGAATTATACATGCACAGGATATGCATGATCATTCGATTTATGACCTCATTTTGGTCATTTTTCTGTAGGTGGAAGGTCGCAAATTTGGTGGGATTGGTGTCCAATAGTGACCAGAGGCTCAACCAGAATGTGTTGAGAAATCGACTGTCCCAATATGAGACAATGATTTGTGGGATTCCAAAATGTACCCAAAATTGTTCAAATAAGAGCTTAGTAGTGGCCTATGTTGTGATTCTCTTCTTGCAGGTGGCCAGAATAGCCATCTTAGAGAAGCAATCAAAAACCAAAAAAAAGACATTCATTTACCTGCTTGGTGGATGGGAGGCCCGATATGCAGTCCATTAGGATGGATTCCCATGGCCTATTAAGAGTAGGAAGAGGGGTGTATAGACCCTGTTTCTTAGTGGTCAATTTGGAAATAGCACAGGAAGAGAAGGACTTGATATACTTGTTGACCTCCTGTCGAAGCTTCGGCTAGTAGAAATGTTTTTACAACATTTCCATTGTCTTTTCAATGCCAAAGTGTCCTGCCACCCGACTATAGTGGGATTCCAAGATCATCTTCGCTCTCTCTCTTGATGGAATGCAGATATGGCCCAGATGACACAACAACCCGTCCTGAAGATGGAAATTAGAGACAACTATGTTTGCACCCAACATTTGTGATGTGGTGGTGAAGTACGGGTCTGTCTCATAGAGTTGGGGCCATCGAGAGGTTTGATGGCCGTAAGAGTCTAGCACCGTGGTGAGTGTCGTGATTGGTGGTCTACTGAGGCAATCATCAACGCGATTGGTGCTTCCTTTTTTATACTTGATGTTGAGGTGGAATTGTTGCAATTATGTGGACCACTTCTGATGGTGGTCATTCTGTAATATTCCTTATGTTTGCATGAACTGTAGTGGCTTATGATCAGTGTGGATGACTGTCTCCTTCCCAAGAATGTAATGTCTCCACTGGCAATAGGCTTTCACAATGGAGTGCATTTATTTTTCATGAGTAGGGTACTTACAGACAACATATGATAGTGTCTCACTATGATAGGCCACGAGGTGGTCATGCTGAGTGAGAACGACACCCACAACATAGTCTTAAGCATTTATCTCGATCTCAAAGGGTTGATACAGTTCTGGTAGTGAAAGTACTGGGGATGAGCATAAGCACTGCTTTAAATCATCGAACGCTTGTTTTTGGGACTGGCCCCACACAAATTTGGCGTTACCACCACCCCTGGTTACTTGGATGAGGGCCCATGCAATATGGGAGAATCCCAACACAAACCTGTGGTAGAAATTGGAAAGGCCCAAGAAGATCTAAATCTCAGTGAGTGTGGTTGGATCTGGCCAGTCACAGATGACTTAGATATTGGTTGGATCCACATGTACGCCATGATGATTATTGATGTAGCCTAGGTAATGGAACCTATCCATTCTGAAGGATCATTTTTCCAAGTTGGTGTATAGCTTGTGTTTTCGCAGGGTTTGCAGAACCTGTTGAATATGCTACAAGTGTTCTGCCCAAGTGTTATTGTAAATGAGGATGTCATCCAGATACACCAATACAAAATTATTGGTTAAAGATCGTAGGATATCATCCATCATCCTCATGAAAGTGGTTGGATCATTTGTCAAACCAAAGGGCATGACCAACCATTTGAAAATACCTTCCTTTGACTTGAAGGCAGTCTTCCATACATCTATCTGTTCTATCAGGACCTAGTGGTAGACAGACTTCAAATCAATCTTACTAAAGTATTTGGTCCCCGTGAATTGATCAAGGAGGTCGTCGATTCGGGGAATCGGGTATCGGTTTCTGACTGTGATTTTATTCATGGCCCAGTAATCAATGAAAAGTTGCTAGGTTTTGTATTTCTTCTGTACCAACACGATTGGGCTTCCACGAGGTGATGAGATGGGACGGATGTGCCCCTTGTGGAGAAGTTCTTGGATATGCTGCTTGATCTACTCATTATCTAACAAAGAGCAATGGTAGAATGACCCATTGGACAATGGCGTGTCGGGGGTCAAATCAATGGGGTTCTTTACCTGAGAGTGCAGAGGTACCCCGGTAGGTGAGGAGAAGATATCCGAGTATTCTTCCATGACCTTATCCATTTTCTTATGCTATGTGGAGAGGCGAGTTGTGGAGACCTTGGATGTGGCTGGGATATTTCACTCATTCTGAGAGTGAATCATGAAGAAGACAAACTTCCCCTTCTAAGAGATGACATTTTTACATTGCTTGGCAGAGATCAAGGAAATAATACTAGGTGGGACTATCTCGATTATCCTGTATAATTTCTTGTTCAAAGTAATAATAACACTGCGAGGCCTAGACTCATAAACAACATGATGTTTCCATAAATATGGTTGGCCCAAAATAAAATTACAAACTTCGAGAGGGGAAACATCACAAAATACCTCATCTTTGAAGGGCTGATGTCATATGGCAGGCGACATTGTTGGCTGATGTGGATGTCTCTTCCTTGGCAGAGCCATTCGATGGTGTAGGGATGCGGGTGTGTCATTGGCGACAGGGAAAGTCACTTGAAAACCTCTATTGAGATGAGGTTCTTATGGCTACCACTATCAATGATGAAGTGAAATGGGGTACCTTTCACCCACATATGTGAATGAAAAATTATCTCGCCTTCCTCTATCTCATATAGTTCACCGGGCTGGAGCTTGGTGGTAGAAACGGTAGCACTGGGTTCTGTATCAATGATCCATCTCCTCCTTTTTTTTCTAACTCAGAGTTGAAACCCGCATCTGATTTAAAGGATTTCACCTCATCCTTAACGACTACTTTGAGTGGAAATCAGTAGTTTTATGCCAGGGACTCTTATGGAATTCACACCACTTCCCAGTATATTTCTTTGTCTTTTTGGTGTCCTTATTTGCTTGCATCCTGGACTGGTTTTCATGAGGTTGTCCGTATTTTCTCTATCCCTTGTTATGCGGGTTGGAGCTGCCCTTTCCTCACTTTTTCTATGAGGGGTTCCCAGGTTCAAATTGCTGCATATTTTGTTTAAGCTTATGCTAGATCTTGACAACATATCAGTAGGCTGTGACCAAGGATGAGATGTCCAAAAACTCCATTTTGTCCTATATGTATCTATGCAGACCACCACGATACTTGAGCACCAGAGGTCACTCAGAATCCTTGATACCCATCTCGGTTAGCAAGGTATAGAATATAATTGTGAACTCGGGCACTGTTTTGTCTCTTTCCTGCCACAGTGTGGTCCATTTTGTGTACAGGTTGTCATAACTTCCAACAGGGTAGTATTGTTCCTTAATAACATCCCTGAAGGACTCCCAAGTTACCACGACTGTAAATAATGAGGGTTCCTCTATTTCATTTTTCTCACAGAAAGTTTCCCACCAATCCTTGACATAGGGAATGGCTTTGAGTAGTGCAAAAGTGATATTTTCTCTATTCGATAAGTTATGGACAGAGAAATACCCTTCTACCAGATTCAACCATTTGTCTACACCATCTGTGTCTATATGACCTTCAAATATAGGAATATCAAAGTTTATTTGTACCTTTAAGAGGGCGACACCTCCGTTTGAGGAAGATGTGTCACCTGTTGGTAGCCACCGAATGATTTGCGCAAAACTGTCCATCATATCATTCCTTTGTTGCATCAGGGATTCCTCAAGCAAAATTTTGAAGGGATCTCATGTCCCATCATATTTATTTTCTCCCGCCATGAGAGGTCATTTGGGCATGTGAGAGATTTTTTCCTCAAGAGAAACAAGATTGAGACCCAATTCTTTGTAACCTGACCTCGTTGGGGACATGCATTAAGAATGACAAGGAGTAGACCACTCAGATACCATTGATCCATATTTTATGAGCAGAAAAAAATGAATACAGATTATTATCAAAATATACTTAACACAGAATAACAAATATACAATAAAACTAGTTTCTATTCAATAAGGAAATAAGCTGAAATTGTAAAATGCAGCAGAAAACAAGCTTGCTAGAATGGTGGTGGCTTATCTCTGAGAAGAGATGTGACAGTTGTGCTCATTCGAAATAAGATGATTACAATGAGGCTCTGAAGTAATTTTTACAATAAACAGGAATGTCCAAAACCCTATTCCTCCAAAAACCTAACGTTAGGAGATGAAGAGCCAAAAGTCACGTGGGCCCCTTTTGTGTAAGTTAGTACATCAACTTCCTGGGGTCATAAAGTTTGCATACGATCTTCATTTTAGGTGCACAATATCCCTTTGGAAAGGTATATCCGACGACTACACATGTTTCCATCATACTCTAACTTTGTCTATAGTTTGACTATGACGATCCCTAAAAACATTGTTTAGCGCCTCAAAACGGCCCCGGAAGTCAGGGACCCGAAAACTAGGAAAAAAATGCCAAACTGGAAAACATCCAAAATGAGTCAGCTGGAATAGGTGGGAGGCCACCGACATCCATCTGGATCAATTTTGGATCTTAGGATTATTTATTTGAGATATTTTAAGATATGAACCAAATTATGGTGTCAGAATTCTTTGTAATTAAATATGTAAGCTTAGTGGCATTGATATTCAACATAGGAAGTGGTCTCAGTTAGACAGAGAGAGGAGAATTAGAGGTATGTGTAAGAGGCCAAGTGTGGCATAAGGCCAGAAAGAGGCCAATTGATTGTAAATCAGGCCTAGAGAGGAGAAGGTCGTGTGTAAATTCATGTACATATTCATTAATAGAAATGTATGTGCTTATGGCTCTCTATGTTAGTATAGGATTGGGTGTAGTTTTGTTGTATTAATGTCCCTGGTTGCGTGATAATAGTCCATATTAGATCCTATATGCATTTATCTGTTTCCTAACTAGTGGTCATGCAGGATCACGTCGAACCATGGGAATAAACCATCACATATAAGAAGTTGATCGAGATCAAGCATCAATCATAGAAGAGATCGATACCCAAATGCGATTAAGGACTAGTTGAGATCGCAATGGAATCGTAGTGAAGTCGAGATGAGTAGAGATAAAGTTATGTCTTGTGTGCATAATAGAGAATAGGATTAATCCCCTTTACATGCATAAGGGAACAATGACCATTAGATCATGAGTATGCATTAACCATGACCTTCAATTCATAGAGAAAAGACTTAAATGCGCACTTAAAGAGTGTAGACGAACCAGATTTGATCTGGAGTGGAAGTTCCTATATCAACAAAAAAAAGCATCCCTAAGATCAGAGCCCGAAGCAT
The DNA here is from genome assembly GCA_010110895.2 of Picea sitchensis. Taxonomy (NCBI): domain Eukaryota; kingdom Viridiplantae; phylum Streptophyta; class Pinopsida; order Pinales; family Pinaceae; genus Picea; species Picea sitchensis. The sequence goes on along the minus strand of SNQJ01S0065104.1, from coordinate 72,799 downwards.
TGATGATAAGCCTTTAGGTTAGCACATTCAGAATCAAGAGGGTGTAGCAGTGAAGAATGCTTCAACGAAGGTAGAGCAAAGAATTATGAAGATTCATTCAGAGTAAGAAATGATACCAGGATGAAGACGCATGTATGCAGATGGGGCTAGGCATTCAGAGAAAAGAATAATTTGACGAAGCGACCTACGATCCATATGGGTTCGGAGTAGCCAAGATCAAAGGCTACAAAAGTGACATGTGGCACCACCTTACTATCCTTCGGAGTCAATTTTTGGAGCCGTTTGTTGGAGTTCGCTATAACACTCTGAAAGACACAATATTGAAGAATATTCCCCTTTGATATCATTTGTTCAATGTCAAAAGAACTAGGGAAGTTCCACCTCTTTGAAGCCATGGGATCGAAGAATAATCCATACCAATTGGGTGAGACACGTAGAATCTGATGAAGACCAGGATAAATGGCATCGGTGAATGAGGAGTGGACACTTTGAAGTGAATCACATGAAAGAGAAATGGACACATGGTAGTTGGATCCATGACTATGATGGAGACATGTGGTAAGAACATGCCCGTTGGCAGATGAATACATAGAAAATAGAGGTAAATGATTGAAGAGTTGTGTATCATAGATCTTAAAAAATTGACGACGAAAGGTGTTCTGATAGTCGGCATCCGAAGGAGTGCAGAGTGAGAAAACCTACAATAACAGAAGCTCGAACAACGAATACGATCAGTTGAAGGACTAGATCGATGGGGGAGATAGCGCAAGTGTTTGGGGAATTGAAAGGGAAGGCACATTTGTTCATAGTTGTGTGTTTAGGTTGTGTATCTTACAGGAATCGATACACACCGAAAAGAATACTCTGAAAAGATCAGGATCATTCATTCAGTGAGGATCAACAGCGAGGATTGAAAGTTAAAGGATAGTTCGACGACCCATAAGAATATAAGTGCCTGATGATGTAGCCGTGGTTATAGTATGAGGTCATATGGAAATTTTAGAATGAGTTATTGGAGGTTAAGCTCTCGAGTATGAGCTTGGAATGGTGTGATAACATAGTACTTCAAAGTTCTATTAAGGAAGGAAATTTGGGCCCACGCATAGAGTTTTGGAGCAACTCGATTTCCAAGCTGAGCATAATTTTAATTTAGAATTTTGTACCAGTGGGATTTAAGTCTAGGAGTGTAACACCCCAGGTTTTGAGCCCCATTTTAAATAATGTATTGTTACAATGCTAAGAGGTAAGAGTGCCCAAGAAATGTAATGTTTTGATCATTATTAATAATAAATACATCGTTGGCTGCTAGACAGACAAGGAATAGAGTTATAGGGGGATATGATTCCACAAGAGAGGGGGATTGAGGGGATAAATATTTATTTCCTATTTTAATTACCCTTTTGTCTAAGGGAGTGGATTAGTTACATGAAATTATTGGGGAAGTCCAGGAGGTTCTTGATTCCTCACAAAATACTTAATCCGCCCCTGGTCTACTGGAGGGGGTTGGTTGATAGCTCGTTCACTCATTTTCTCATTCACTCCTTCATCCGTTCATGCATTCATTCACTTTCTCACTCATTCATGCATCCCATCCCTACCTATCACTCATTGATCCATCCTCACCCGTGTCCTATCTTGGGAAAGGGAAACAAACTACCGAATATTAGCCATGATATTGTAGGTTGTAGTGGTTGCTAGTGTAATCTAGCCATGACTTGAGGCCTGGATGTCTAAGGTGCATTGGACTGTGTCGAGTGGTGTTTACAGCTTCGAGTCCTGAGATTTCCAGCATTGATATTCTGGACCGGTTGCATTGGAGCCAAAAATAAGGAGAGGGACTACCTGAGGGATTGTGTGGAAGAGAAGGATGGAGGTTCATTCTTTTAGGTGGTGCAGGCTAGGTAGAAGAGGGTACTTGGATTTCTATGAGTGATAGGAAAGTTTGTGAGATATTGAGTGTTGACTGGTTTGGGAAGCCAAGTAACACTCTGGAACCATCCTTGTGGATTCATAGCCCTGGCTCAGGGGTGACACTGTTGTTGAGATTTGGAACAATAGTGTCTATGGTTGTGTGGAACGTCCTTGGTCTACAGCCAGTTGGTGTCTTCTTTATGAAGATAAGTACTCTCTGTTATGGTGTTATTTACCTGTATATGAATGTATTCTGATGTGTGTTTATTTATTGTTTAATTGAATATTTAGAATATGCATGCTTGTTGGTTATTGTTGTACATGTCGTTAAATATTTTCTTCTATGCATCCTTATTAATTTAAAAGGTATCAATAAGAGAAAGAAGTCCAAGGGTGGGCTTGAAGGTGGAGTACCCTAGCCTGTGGGTGGTCGGGGTGTGTTACAGATTGGTATCAGAGCTTCTGGTTGAAACATCAGGCCAATATGGGCTGGGTATGTTGGTCAAAGTCTCATGGTCAAGATCGAATTCTGACCATGAAGTTGAAAATATCAGGAGGAATGGAATTACATAATCTACACAATAGCTAAGACGTCAGAGATCCTTTGTAAGGATTTGAAGGATCGTGACTGTCCCCTTTGAATTTGGGAGTGATCGCCACTGTGGGATCAAGAGAGATCTAGGATTATTGGATCGAAGGGCAAGGGAACAAGGGTCATCCGATGAAAGTGAAGGAAAGGTTAAGTGACAATCGTCAGATCTCATTGGAGAGATATCGACGACCAGGAGGCATTGCGGGGACCCAAGTTGCACGAAATTTAATTTCCCAAGGTGGCCCCGTAATCCAAATGACAGTTTCACCGAGGGGTTATGTGTCAGTGTCAGATGAATTGCAAGAAAAAAGGTGGGTTACTCCAAACCATCGATGCATGCCCCCGCAAATTGAAAGGAATTAAGTGATGTGACATGTTAGTGCCTGAACATCGAAACTTTGAAGAGCCAAAGTAGATCCAAACCATTGATTGAAGTGGACACATGGCAAGAGATCCTGCACTCCGGTAGATAACCACTTTGGAATAAAGGCGGATGCGAAAATCCAGAACTCCCGAAGGCCTGAATCTCGGAGTTCATCTGGACTGTCTATCAACAAGGACATGTGGCACTAGATCTCTCACTTCGGAGACTTAGTACTCCAGAAGGTTTTGCAGAGCGAAGCACTAGGGAAAGAATTACCCAAAGTCTCAAAGTAATTGAGGACCGTTGATCTCAAATTAACAAGAACCTTTGATCCTTGCAGTAGTATCTCCCGAAGTCCCGAAGTCCCAGGTTAATACAGACCGTTCGATAAGGAAGACACATGTCGGTAGATTGTCCAGTTTGGGAATTCAAAGTTTGGGAGAATTGGAAGTGTGCTAGTGTGGAAACTCTCGAATCTCGAAGTCCCAAAGCCCGAAGAGCCAAAGTGGTGGGGCACGATGACGTCACCTGGAGATGATGTGGACCCTGGAATTTCGAAGTGATGTGGCTCGCGAACATCACCTAGGATGACGTGGACACATGGGATGTGTGCCACATGTCAGTGAGTTTTGAACCTTTGGAGGATTGAAATGTCAATTAGAATATGACACATGTCACCCACCTGAATGGGGCATGTGTCGTCTTCTAGTATTTTTCCACGTGGCGACAGATCGTGCAGTCTAGAGAATGGGCACTTTAGAGAAAAAAAAGATGTGACAGCTTGTGTTGGGTCGAGAACTCCTGAAGGCCCGAAGGCTGGAGTACATATCGATCGTTGATATGTGAGAATACGTGCATCGTTGGATCGTTGACTTCGGGTTAAAGCACTCTGGGAGAAAGTGAAGGCGAAGAGTTTGAAACTCCCGAAGCATGAAGAACCAAAGCAATTCATAGTCGTCGATCTACAGGAGGACATGCGTCAATAGATCATGAACTCTAGGTGAAAGCGTTAAGAGAGAAAGAAAGCAAGGGAAGATGAGACTCATGAAGGCCGAAGTCTCGAAGTGGACTAAAACCATTGATTTGAGGTGGATGCATGGCGCCTAATCTAGAACTTCGGGTATGGAGTACTCCAGGGAAAAGCAGAGGTTGAAAGTGTTGAACTCCCAAAGAGTGAAGTCCTGAAGTGAATATCGATCATTGATCGTGAATGAGGACAAGAACCATTCATCTGATCCTGGCTGAAGGTTCCGAAGTTGTGAAGCGCCAGGAAGGATTTGGCCACAATTTCCAGTCATGGTCACCTGGG
>SNQJ01S0065104.1:26663-41355 GCA_010110895.2 Picea sitchensis | reverse complement strand
GAGGATTAAATATTTCTCAAATAGGATGCCCTTAAAAAGTTATTCTCCTTTTTCTCCCTAAGAACGAAGATGTTGTGAAGGTCAAGGGAAGGTTGGTACCGAGTAATCAAAGTAAGTTGACATGCCTCTAACGCAAAATATTACACAGATATCAGCCCTGATACAAACTGATTGCCCCCATCTTCGTGCTCAAAAAAAGTAAATTATAAGACAGGTGGTGAAAGGAAATTCAGAAATGATTGCCCCCACCTAGTCCAAGAGACGATGAAAGGAAAATCAGAAATGATTACCCTCGTCTCAGCATTTAAATGCATAAATATATTCCGAAGTGGTGAAAGGAAATTCAGTAAAAGGGGCCAGATAACTTCATCGGGGTATTGAACAGGCTCGCTGGCAGTGAAGCAATGTTTGAGATATCTATAAGGCTGTTATACATGAATATCACTCTACTCTGGTAACAAATGCTTTCTAAAAACCTGATCCACATCCCAAATTCAGATGGGACTCCCTGATTAAAAAACATATAATCTCATTCTTTTGATGCAAGCCGAGAGCCACAAGATCTGTTGAGTCTCCTTGGACTATTTCGATTATCTTAAAACATACCTAAATTTAGTAGTGGAAAAGGGAAAATTGTGAAAGGGACTACAACTGTGTTTGAAAAAGAGTATCTAATTTTGAAAAAACTTTTGAAGGTAAAAAACAGAGTCTTTTTCCCCCTTCGATCCTCTTTTCTCGGAACCTTTCCGCCTGATTGAGCTTTTGACTCCATTGACCCAATATTGCCACGTGGTCTACTATTCTTCCCGCCTCGCAGGAAGGCGGGATCCCTAGTTGGAGCCTATGTTGGAGCCGCCCTTATTTTTTTTAGCATGCCACAATTTTCATTTTGATGCTTGAAATCTAAAGATGGTTTACTTTTTCTTTCTGAGATATCGATGATCTCTAAAGCTGGATCACGCAAGCAGTGATGATTTTTCTACTCTCAAAACAGTCCCACTTTTCGTAAGAATGTCCATCTTTTCGTTCTACTTCGGGATCTCGCAGGTCAGATACTATAATTCATGAATTCACATGTCCTGAGTCACGAAACAACGAAGTTGTTTTAAATTTTCACTCAAGGTAGTAACCAGGGTAAAATTTGTTAACTCATGGTTAGACGTCGTCGAGGTTTCACGCCTCGGCGTTCGCCAAACCCAAATTTTTATTTTCACAGCCCCGAGAGCCGAGAACACGAGGTCCTTTCTGGATAACCCATGTTGAGGATTAAAGGCAAAAAGGCTAACCGTAGTTAAAGTTGTTCTCGACATTTCTCCACTCGGCACTATCTTTTTCGAAAGTTACGGCGTCTAAACCCTGACTCACGAAGCCACGATGTAATTATAACATGATTAATTAATCACTTAATCCAAGATTATCTTCCCCTTGATTAAGCCTTATTATCGCGATCTCGCGGTTTCGCAACTCGGCATATAAATCTCCCAGAAACTTATCTTCAAAGTTCCGAGTTGCGATATGGAAAATAAAATGATTATAAAACTAATTACGCCCCAAATCGCGATTACCTTTAATTAGACCAAAATCGGTCCTCGCGATCTCGAAAGTTGGAAACTCAAAATGTTAAAGGAAAATCCCTGATATAACAAGTAGAAAGATAAAGATTAACATTGGCGAGATTGGATTAATTAAACTAAATCAAGGCATATCCCGCGTTTCGAGGTTTGCACGATTCCCGAGGAAGCCTTTTCTCTCCATACGCCAACTGACTTTTAAACCGCCAAAATTTATGACATTAATGGGGAAATAGGGTAAATATATGAATGTAGGATCGGATTTTACGGCATAAATTTAATTCTAAATATGATTGGACAGGCTTGTTTTGAAAGGTACCATTTTTTCAAATATATGTAAGATCCGCGTTTCATTATGCATTTTTCATAGCACGCAGAGCTCATCACTTCTGAGTAAACTAAATTTTGTATGTATACGCAGTTTTATCGCAGAAGAGCTAAAACAGAAGCTTCATCCATGGCTTCGCGGAAAGCAGCAAAGGCGAATGTCGAGGTTGCAGGACAAGGCTCGGATAATGTCTACGATACTTCACCCCGAAGTGTCGACTCGGTCCCTAACTGGTCATTTGTTTCAGACATTCTGCAATCTGAATTGGTGGATTATTCAGACGACTTCGACGACAACGAAAGAGATGATCTGAACACAAAGTACAAAATAGTCGTTCAATCCGGAATGCATAGGGTAGCAGCCAGGCCACAGTTGTTTCCATATTACGACATGGTCCGATGGGCGTTAGATCATGTAGAATTACCAACCAGGACTATCATGAACGAACAGAGAGTTACCATAGGGAATTTTAGGCATGAGCATATGCAAACCATGTATAAGCTACCCACGACATTCAACTACACATATTGCGTTGAGTTCCTGGAGGAATTCAAGGAGAAGGAGTGCACACAGCATGATAAAACTATGTCAGGTTTGATAAAGGATTGGGTTTCACGCACCACGAAGTTCAGAGCTAATGACCACAACGTTTATTCAATTGCTTCATTGGAGCCACAGTATAAATATGTGTCTATGATGACGTGTCGGTTATATGGGAGAGACGACACATCGCATTTTTTCCTTGTGTGGGTGCCTCTTATGTTTCGGGTCGCGGAAGGTTGCTCTTTTAATTGGGAAAATTTGCTTTCAGATAGCTTGGCAAATCGGGTCACAGAGTATCGAGAGCAGAAGGAGAATGGGAAGGCGTCATCGTTCTTCATGTCCGCATACATCATGGACGCAATCTGTTCTATGACACCATTTCCATTGATGAGCTGGGGTTGGACTCTAGCCCAAGAAAAACCCATACATGTATATCATGACAAACTATGGGAGAACAAGGCAGAAAATTTCGCGTATGAAATTTTCAACTGGGTGATGGTGCTCTTGCATGTCGCCATCTTTGGTCACCCTCCACCTCGTATCTCGGACAGCATAGAAACAAATATTAGCAGCATAACGGACTGGTACGTGGAGGCTGAGTTTTCATACCTCAGAGTTTTCGGGGCTTTTTTTCCCCCGCATGCACTGCCATTATTGATTTTTGACAAGATGGCTTGTCGTGAGGTTGCCCACCAGACGGTAATTGGTGGAGTAAGTAAAGAGCTCAAAGGGTACTCGAAGAAGGTTTGGCCGTCTTTTCCCATTCATCTGAATTCTTATTCTTTATTAGATTTCGGGCATGCCAAAGCCGAGGTTGCATCCCTGGAAGACCTGAATTTGGTCTCCATCGAATATAAGAAACAAGATCCACAGAGGGTCGTAAGAAATCATTTGGCTAATTGTGGGCTCAAAAGGTTTGAGCATGAGAATTCACCCCCGGATGACATTTTCCGAGGAGCGAGGTCTTACGAATAAATTCTGGCTCAGATCTAATCCTTGGCACCCGAGGATAGAGCCGAGGTGTTGAAATTCCAAGAACACCGACAAAGTTGTCTCCCTATTGTATTGCGGGGTGAAGGTTCGGGTATTTCGGAGGCGAAACAAAATGAGGCTGAAGGTTCTAAGATGCAACTCCCGAATCAGGGAAACACCAGGATAAGGAGGAGCGAATGAAGGGTCCAGAAGCAGATGAAAAGACTCCAGACCCTCCTAAGAAATAGAATCCGGAGACAGAGATAAAAACCCCAGAACCACCGAAGAAACAGAACCCGGTCGATACCACAGGAAAATCGACGAAACAGGTCGGAGAGACCATCACATCTATCACCCCTTTGCAGTCGAAGCAGGGAAATATCGAAGAAGGATGGATATTCAATGAGGAGATGAGGCCCATAACAACAGAGGAACTCCCTCCAAATGAATTTTTCTTTGATAAAAAGAGAAAAGCAGTCGTAAAAAGAGAATTCTACCAGGAAGGTGAGTCGACCGCCAAAAAGTGTAAAGTTATGACAGATGGAAAAGATAAAAAGAACGAGCAATTCGCCACAGAGATCGCAGGGATGCTAGGAGCGTATGCCTCGGTGAATCAATTCTCAGTCGGGATTTTGAAGAACCAACTTAAAAGAAAGAATCGCCTAATCAGTACTCTTGAAGCCAGATTGGCCACAGCTGCGGAGAATGCTAAAGGTCAGGCGAGCGTGGAAGTAGAACATGTCATATTGGCCGACAAAAATGAAATAGAGGTGCTCAAAGCTAAGCTTGAGCAAGAACATTTAGTGGTCCGAGATGGTCGGACGCAGGCGAGCCAACAGAGGAGTTTGATTGAACGACTGCAGGTTCGGTTAGAGATCGTCGAGAACAAATTGATAGACATCGGGATATTTAAATCCCGAGCGATCGAGATTCAGAAAAAAATCTCTTCGGCACAACAGAATTTGCTCGCCAAGGTGGGAGCGATCCGGGAAAACTGTCTATTGATCAATTAGGTTTCCGAGAACTTATCAGCCAGAGAAAGGGATGCAGGAGCAGCCCGGGTCACCTTCCAGGAGGCAGTAATAGCCACGAACAACCGGGCTTCGGTGGTGCTCCCAGGTTCACCATTGCAGAGAAAACCTGAGGACATAATATGTTGAAGGATTGGGAGCACAACATCGCCCTGGGAAAGGAGAAAGCCCAAAAGGTAACCAATTCTCTAGAAAAAGCCTTTAATTCTATAGACGACGAGCTGCTGGGCATTGACAACGGAGGTGATGCCGAAGTGTTGATGCAAATGAATGTGGAATAGATCTCACTTGATCTGAAAGATAAGGATGAGAGAGATTCGGCTGATATCTCGCAGATGGATATGGTGGACATAGTCTGAGTTGATAAGTACATGATCAAACCCAACGCGCAACTAAGTGCCCTCGACATTATCGACACACAAATGGAGGACAAGCTGCAACAGTTAGCCCGAGAATGTTACTTCGTCGAGGCCAGCTATCAAGCAAAACCATCACGGCTCATATCTCAGCTTGTGGAAAGGTGTATCGCCTATACCGGGCTCTCGCAACGACAAACACCTGGCACCAAGTGAAGACAAAATAGGAGAAATGGAGCGATTTCACTCCTCTCTGTTGTAACCGAATTTTTGTGACTGTTGGGATTCTACCTGATTTGTCAAATTGTATAAATATATCACAGAAATAAATAAACGAGGCTGGACCTTTTTGTGTTATTTGTAATAGAGTTTTACATTGAGAGTTAATACAAGCAGATCTGGAGATTCTCAATTCCGTCACTACTGTATCACAAGTTTGCTTCCTTGTTTCTCATTTTTCCATTTCAATTCATATTCATAATTGATGTGCTTCGTTATACTTTAGTATGACCACTACTATAACGAATGAATTTGGGTTTTCTGTAATTGTTTATTGTCTTTCCTCTGCACCAACTATTAGCGGTGTAAGACCAATCTGCATTTTCGGAATTCTACATATATTCTTTGTTACATTGGTTATTTTCTTACATATTTTCCTCTCCCATTTATGTCGTGAGATTTTCCCCTGGTAGGAACCTTACAATGTAAATGGCTTAATGTTTTTCTCCCACCTCGCACCTTTTATTAAAATATGATACAGTTACGGGAACGAGCCTTAGATTTGCATCTATATTTTATTTCTGCAACCGTAAGTTCTCTTTTATAAGACCAAACTGAGACATCACTTAACCTTTCTTAAAGTCTTTCATACCTTTATTGTTCCCCCATGATAGTTCATGTACCAACTCAACCTAACGTTGAACCCGGATTACTGAATCAAACACACATTGCCTTAAATCTCTTCGACACCATTCTTAAAACGACAACTAACCGGGCCGAACTTGAACGATCATGGACATCCATTGAACAAGACATAACTATTCAGGAACAGTTGGAAGCTAGACAATGCCAACGTAGGAATCTTCCCTAGTTTCCTTTACCGAAGGTTTATGCTTCCCTCATCTACACCTATCACCCACTTTCGGATGCCTTGACATTGTACGTTTAAGCCTTAAGTACAGACTCAGGAACAACAACCCCTATTATGTTTTCTCTTGCCACTTTGGGATGGAAAATCGAACCACTCCCCCTTTCGTCAAGGTCGACGATGTCAAGCCGATCTCTGGTCCAGTGCAATCATCCATAACTTCCACCCATGCCCCCATCCCTAACAATGCCTCCAATTTTGTCGCTCCCCCCGCCCACATCCGATATTCACTGAAGCACAACGAGAAATAATTAAAGAGCTTCATCAAGACAATGATGAACATAAGTTTCCACAAGAACTGATGGAGAAATGTCTAGATTGGCTTCTCGACTCGGGTGAAGAGGATCCAAAGCAAGAGCGCAACGAGGAGGACCTACTCTAGGAAATGATGGTCCCTAAGTGACCAGATTCATCAAGGAATGCTTTTACTTACATTTATCTCAGTAAATAAGTTCTCATGTCTCGTTATGTTTTTATTTTTAGTAGCGTTTGTATGGCTTGTCAAAACTCAAAGATATTTTTTTTGGTATATTCACATGCCTAGAACGATATATTTTAGCCTAAACTTTGTAATTATGTCAGTCTTCAATCATCACAGTATGATTTTTTGGAACTTTTACACTTGATGGTGGCGATGGTTTCCTTCCATGGCAGCCTTAGAACTAGTGTCCAAAACTTCTTTTGTAACTTATGTTCATGAAAGGTAATACAAGTAGCTAGCTTACCAAAAAAAAAAAATCATACATTATTACAAATTTCAAGTGTTTAATAATTACTTTAGCTTTTAACTTTGGGCTACATACAACTACTATTTTAAAATATTTTTAAAAAGAAGGTATAAGCAACTTTGTTGCTAATTTCACTTGTTTTTAAATTGTCTTAATTTTATTATAGTGCTATGTATATTGTAATTTGTTCGGAGTCAATAAGGCCTTTGAATTTTAAAAGTTTTTTTTTTTTATCCAATTAGTAAAGTTTAACTTTAAGTTGCAAAATTTATATTTTTTTATTATAACTGAAAAACAATTCTCTAAAATTTATTGGCTAGATATTTGATATGACTCTTACATGGCTAATTTTATCTGAGTTGTTACACAAAAAAAACTTCCTATCACATTCAATTCTCACACTCATGGGATAGTGGGGAGTTGGCTCCACCTGCCACCCTATTGTTGCTAACTAAATCCTAATATCCATACCAATTACACTAAACACCTATCCAGAAGCTCTTCTAGGCGAAATCAACATTTGATTGCTTGTCCTTCACCATTTAATCAACCGTCCTTACCCATAGATGCCAAAATTTGGAATTAACATATTTTCAATATCTGTGCTAAGAGAATCTATAAATTCGACACATTTTATGCTCAAATTTGGGAAATGTTGTTTTTTTTATTTTGATATAGAGAAAAGTAAAGCCAAAATGTTGACTTTGTTATGTAACTTTGATCAACTAAAATGAAAAAAAATAGCTCTGACATGGCCAAAATCAAAATGATTATTTTATTTGCTTGAAATTACTCATGTTTAAGTCATAGAAGGCATAATCCATGACCAACAGGGATTTTCAGTGCTCCCAACTCAATTTTTGCTAACCATACTGTGAATTTGACTGTGCAAACATTGCACAATATTGACTTACATTTGGAAAGGCAATGCATTTTCATAGCATGAAGGATACAAATAGGAGGAACAACTAAAGTCAATTTTTTTCGTTCTTTTGGTACATTCTGTGTAAATTTGATTGTGTGGTGTTGGCCCTTGATCAAGTTTTGGGGAGATCCTTGGTCAAGTTGACCTATTTTGGGACTTCGACAGCCTATCGAAGGAGGAGCGTAAGACGAAGCAGAGATCGCAGGATCTCAGCCCCTTTTTGGTTCCTTTTTTGGGATTTGGGAATATGTAACGGGAATGGGATGTCGTCCCATGGGTTTACCCATGTTTAGGCCTATTTTGTATCTATAAATAGAAGGCTAGGCAATGTAAGAAGTAGTGTGTGAAAGAGTTATGGAAGTTGGCTAAGTGCTAGGAGTTGGATCTGTGTGATAAAGAATTGTAAGGCTTCGTGCATACCGTATGAGACTTGCAGAGCTAAGTGCAAGTCATTGTAACAAACTGTGAAAGGCTTTGTGCTAGACCTAGCCCAGGGAAGGAGGATCTAGCAAGGTGTGCGCAGATCTCCTGTCCTATGCAGAGTAGGTTTTGTGGCTCTGTGCATGTAGATGACTGATTTAAGATAATAAAGAAGAAGAGTTGGTGGACGTAGCCCCAGGGTGGGGGTGAACCATGTAAACACCGTGTTGTTCTACTCTGTAGAATGTTCTGATGTGTTTATGTGTTATTTTCTGAGTGCTTTGGTATAGATAGATAGATCTGTTTATACTTTGTGCTTATGATGAATCTGGATGTTAGATCTGATATAGGTGAATGTGCTTAGTGCTTGAATCTGCTAGATCTGATCCAGTTCTTTATGCTAAGTTCTTAAATACATTAGATCAAGGTAAATGTTGCGATGCTTTGTTTTCTCTGTGGAGTAGATATTGGTTAACTAATAATTAACTAACGGTGCTAAGTGATCTATTAAGTATTATAATCCCAGATCTATGTCCCAGCTAAGGTTGCAGACACCTTAGTCCTGCAACCACCCCTGCCTCTACCTCGGGTGAGACTTCATCTTCTTCGTTGGTGTTGCTGAAAGGGCCGATAGTTAGGGTTTTTTTGGTGCGTTGTTGTAGGGTTTAACCTTGGGTCTGCCCCTGTGCCAATGGTTCTGTTGTTGGGACTTGAAACTGTGATTGCTGGGAACTAAGGAAGAAGAAGCTCTGTGTAGAGATCCGACCTGAAATTGTGAAAACTCTATGCGTAGATCTGTAGCTCTAGTGCACAATACTCTACTAGTTTGGCAAGCTTTGTCCTAAGGAAAAGAAGTCTGATCTAAATAAAAGAGGTGAGATTCGAAAGCTTTGTGCTTTGAGAAAGGCAAAAGTGAGACTTGCTTACTAAAAGAGGTAAGATCTGAAATCTTTGTGCTATGATAAAGGTAAGAATAGTGAAAAGTTCTAGATCTGAAAGCTTTGTGCTTTGATAAAGGTAAGGATGGTGAAAATTTCTAGATCTGGAATCTTTGTGCTCTATAGAAGTAAGATACGTGGAAATTTTTGTTTTAGCAACATGGATCTAGGTATATTTGACAGATTCTATCCTAGCTTGAAAAATAGGGTATTAATAGATGAAAGAAGATTTGATATGAGTAGATCTGATAAGAATAGTGAAAAATATGTTATACCTATGCACAGAAAGAATGTTAGGACTAATAAGTGTATGCAGGATCCTAGAAATATTTTTTTGTAGGTTAGATACCATGATCCTAGCACACAGTACAGGAAAGGTTGGGGATCATTTAAAAGAAAGAGAGGATTAACCCTTTGTTATAGTTGTAGAAGACCGATACATTTGCTAAGGAATGCCCTGGGATAAGACCCAGTTGTCTTTGCTACAAAGCTATGGACCATGAAGTATTGGATTTCCATAGAATGATTGCTAAGATTGAAGAAATGAATATGAACCAAGAAAACCCTAAGGCATATCCCGAAACTAATATTATGATAGAATCCCAGAAAGAATCAGAGAAAGCATTGATACAGATGAAAGAAACCCTGAATGACCACCGACATGTCAGATTATTAGAGATCTTCAAAGAAAAAGAATTCCTTGAAGCAAGAATAAGAGACTTCGACATTTACTGTGTTCTAGATGAGGAAAAACAAGCGAACTTCATGACAGAAAGAACCTGGGAAGCTATAGGGAGGCCTGCTATGATTCCTTCCTTAGGAGGAATAGGAATATTCAAAGGAAAGATGATAAACCTATGGGGAAAGCTCACCCGAATACCTATGAATTCCAATGGAACTTTGACAGAGGAAGACCTTTATTGAGAACAACAACCCATTTACCATGCTACTAGGAAAACCTTGGATTGAAAGAGATGAGGCCAGAAGGAAAGAAGAAGAAGAAGTTTTAGAGCAGAAGAAGCAATAATTAAAAGAATTCATGACCAGAAGGATCGCACACTTGATTGAAGAACAAAATAACAGATCAAATCTATTTAACACCAGAGACCCAGATGTCAAACTTCCACGAACACTAGAAGAACCACTGAATATTGAAGTATAAAGAAGAAGGATCACCCGCAAATATTAGGAAAAGATCTCAACAACACGAAGTCACTATGTCAAAAGAAGATAAGAATCAGAATGGAAAAAGTTATACCAAAATGAAGCTCACTGAGAAGAAGGATAGAAAGCTAAGTAAGAAGAGATCTAAGATCGACAAGATGCAGAAGGTTCTAGAGGGAACCTCGCAGAAGGAAAATTTTCAAAATTGGAGCTTCACCGGGATATCAGAACAACGACACATGGCACTTTGCCATGACGAAGCAATATAGTTGTTGGGGACATTATAACTGTTAGACCAACACTCCAAACAAGAATAAAGACATTGATGGACAGACAACTCGCCATCCGACCGTTGGGCCTGTGCCATAACAGACATAACAGAGTTAATGAAGGCTTCATACCCATTGCAAGCAACCCGTTGACGAGTTACCTATTTATCTCGTCGTGCCATGCACCGAGAACACTTTTTCCAACTGAGAGTTTGAGCCCACAGACTAAGTTTATTTTATACATTGATCATCGCACTCTTGTTGTCTATCCTATTATAGTGTCTAAGTTATTCCCCAAATCCGATATTGTAAACCCTGAGTGTGTATGTCAGATGAGTTGAGCGTTTCCGATAAAGTTTTTGAAGAATTTCTGATCAACCTCATGAATGAAAGAGTCATGTCAATGTCTACAGGTGTACAAGCATCATCGACGAGAGGACTTCCAGCCTCTCCATCTACTACTCGCGGAGCTAGACTATCCCGCCCATCTGATGAAAAGAGAACCAATCATTGGGATGATCTAGCGAATGCTAAATTGATCCCGACCATATTAATTGCATGTATTCCACCCATGAGAGGTGCAGTAAATCGAGACAACATGCCCATAGATTTCTAATACACCTTGGTCACTGCGTACCTCCCGAAGGAGATATGTGCAGTTCAAGAAGAACAAGATAAAATTGTGGCGTTGAAGTTTAGCGACTTCAACCTCGGAGATCACAAAGTTTACAACATGCTCGCCCCACATAAGTACCTGACCCAGACTAAGTTGAAGAATTCGAAGATAATCCCCCAGTCGTGGACTATGAACCTCGCGCAGTCCACCCTAATGAATGTCATGAAGATTCCTCACTTCGGATGACACTAGGAGGTAAATGCATGTGTCAAGCTACTGCTGTATTTTTACCATGGTGGTTATTTATAGCTAAAACGTCGTATAACAGTTGATATGACACTGATCAATTGGATCACGGGGTTGAGTATGCAAGGACCTGATCCACAGGAGTTTTAACCTGGAAAATCCATCGATCGCACTCTAGCATAGCGGATCAAGGAAACTTATTGTGATGTCGAGAAGGGCACGCGAGGTTACAAAGTAGCTTATATCTAGAGTGGGGCAGTGCACCTCTCCTATCAATTGATTGCAAGGAAGTTAGTATGAAAGAATCGCCCTACGCAAGTCACCAGTTTTGTAGTCAACCTCGCAGGGAAGTGCGTGGAAGGCCTCCAAATGAACTGGGCGAAGTACCTGGTGAACCAGTTGGAACTCGACTACAGAGAAGCACAATATCAAGGATATGAATTTCATTTCAGCTGGCTTTTGATACTGATAGATTTTATTGCATGGTAGATGCCGGAAGGTATGACCTTCCCGGACATCGAGCCTTTTGAACCACTGGTCGCGAAGTTCAGTACACTATGGTACTCAAGCGACATGAATAAAAAGTGGCAGTCAAATGTTGTTTTTCATACCTACTACAATCAACTGAAGGTATTCATATAGTCCGAGCCTTGCATGAATCCGAACACTCTACATCGGTTCAGGTCATTGATGAAGTTCAACGCAGATCGACATTTTACTTACATCATACCGTGCGTTGATGAACACAAGCAACAACTTCAGTCCTACTACAAGCTGATGGAGGAGGACTTGGAGGAGATCATGAATGACTGGTCGGCGAACCTTCTTATTCCAGCAGACCCTGTGGAGATATCCGACATCGATAGCCCAGAAAATGCGCAAGATACACCCAGACCTAGAGGGGAAAAGAAAACTGAAGAGGTCCAAGAATTAGACAGTGCATTTGTGAAGACGGCTTCCATATCACCAGTGCAAGGAGGTGATGGCAAAGATTTAGGTGAAAAAGAAGTCGATCAGAAGTAAGGAGACGAGGTTGATCCCCTGAAGAAGAGAAAAGGTTTTCCTCTGAAACCTTCCTCCTGAAAGAAAGCGAAGGCCACCATGACCAATATGCAGATTGTCCTCACCTTCGATGACTTCGACTTCCTCATAACAGCCCTGCAAGATGCTTCATTGGAAATAGAAGAGAAACAAGAAGCAAACAAAGAGGAGTTGTATGAATGAATTGAGACTGAACTTTGAGGGGTACAACAGGCCCTACCGTCTAGCCGCTTAGTCTCCACTGCACTGGGAGAGCCATAATTGGGAGATGAGCCAGCTCAACTCCACCGCTTAGCTGATACAGTCGAAGCTCAGCTCCGAGGAGCACAAGAAGAAACAACGCAAGACACTTAGGCTTTGACACAAGTACAAGGGGTAACGCAGTGCTGCAGAGAAGGAAAAGCTTTCTCTCCAAGCGAAGTTTGACTAAGAAAAATCACATCTACAACAAGAAAAGGAACAGTTTCTCGTGGAGAAACACAAATTAAAAGAAGCGGTTAGAATATCACTTCACTTTGTGACAGACGTAGAAATCAAGGCAGAAGACCGAGTTACACTACAAGTGAACCAACTCGCAGAAGCCATTCAGCAGCTACAACAATGCATAACAGATTTGGAGCTATGCATTGTACCTGAGACCCCACAAGATGTAAGAGACCAAAGGGAAGCAACCACCAGGAGCGCAGTTGAAAGGCTCAAGGCTCTTACCTTGTAATGTAAGAACCTCACTGATCACAGTTCCCAGACCTATGAACAACTCACGGAGAACCCATAATTGAAGGCACTGGAGTCGCAGCTCCAAGAGGCGAAGTATCAAGCCGAAAGGATATAGGTTCAACTGAAGTCCCTATCAGCTGTGTAAAAAATGAAGCTCTCCCAAGAGAAACGCACTGCACAACAACAGATCCATACTATCCAGAGTAGAGTTATGGAGGCAACTCAGAAACTCCAACCTGTGCACGATAAGGCCTATCAATTGTTTACAAAAGTAGAAGGCCAAGGAGAAGAACTAGAGCAGATTGTCACTACAACTGAACATCATCTAGAGGGACCAATAAACCATGCAGTCATCCAGGCGTTCGTAGAATAGGAGGTTTTGGCACAACAACAAGTCGAAGCAGATCGAGCCAAGTTCAAGGTGTTTGAAGCAGTACTAGTCAGACCAGAGTGACTCGGGACGAATCATAGGTGAGTGTTGGGGGCTTGTTGTCCCTTGACCAATTTTTGGGGAGATCCTTGGTCAAGTTGAGCTATTTTGGGACTTCGATAGCCTGTCGAAGGAGGAGCGCAAGACGAAGTAGAGATCGTGGTATCTCGACCCCTTTTTGGGTCCCATTTTGGGATTTGGGAATATGTAACGGGAATGGGATGTCGGCCCATGGGTTTACCCATGTTTAGGCCTATTTTGTATGTATAAATAGAAGGCTAGGCAATGTAAGAAGTAGTGTGCACAAGAGTTGTGCAAGTTGGATAAGTGCTAGTTGGATGTGTGTGATCAAGAATTGTAAGGCTTCGTGCATACTATATGAGACTTGCAGAGCTAAGTGCAAGTCATTATAACAGATTGTGAAAGGATTTGAGCTAGACCTAGCTCCGGGAAGGAGGATTTGGCGAGGTGTGCGCAGATCTCCTATCCTATGCGGAGTAGGGTTTTTGTAGCTCTATGCATTTAGATGACTGATTGAAGATAATAAAGAAGAAGAGTTGGTGGATGTAGCCCCAGGGTGGGGGTGAACCACATAAATACCATCTTGTTCTACTCTGTGTGATGTTCTGATGTGTTTATGTGTTATTTTCTAAGTGCTTTGGTATAGATAGATAGATATGTTTATGCTTTGTGCTTATGATGAATCTAGATGTAAGATCTGATATAGGTGAATGTGATTAGTTCTTGAATCTGCTAGACCTGATCCATTTCTTTATGCTAAGTGCTTAAATACATTAGATCAGGGTGAATGTTGCGATGCCCTGTTTCCTCTGCGGAGTAGATATTGGTTAACTAATAAAGAACTAACAGTGCTAAGTTCTCTATTAAGTATTATAATCACATATATGTGTCCCAGCTAAGGTTGCAGACCCCTGAGTCTTGCAACCACCCCTGCCTCTACCTCGGGTGAGACTTCATCTACTTCGCAGGTGTTGTCGAAAGGGCCGGTAGTTAGGGTTTTGTTGGTGTGCGGTTGTAGCGTTGAACCCTGGGTCTGCCCCTGTGACAACATGTGGCCAGGAAGGAATTCTTCACCTAAGAAAATGCATTTTCGTTAATTTACTTATAGTAAGGTTCCATTCAGTATTTAACATCCATATGTGCGGTAGATTAAAGGAAGAGTAAAGTTGTTTTCAAAATTCTAAACATTTAATACTTATTTTGAGCTCTACTATGCAATAGGTTCCAAA
>SNQJ01S0065104.1:14665-25750 GCA_010110895.2 Picea sitchensis | reverse complement strand
GTTAATGGAAGACTAGTTGCTAATGAAAATGATCTTCTTTTATCACATTTTGGACAATATGTCGAGGATATTTTGTAGAGGAATAAAGTAAAAGTGAATTAAATAGTTAATGGAAGACTAGTTGCTAATGAAAATGATCTTCTTTTATCACATTTTGGACAATATGTCGAGGATATTTTGTAGAGGAATAAAGTAAAAGTGGGGAAAGAGAGGTTGGATTATAGTTTAATTTAGGTTATTTTTGATACTATGGTTCATTGTAAACATTGCTTTTGTATAATTAAATTCCAACATGTTAAAAACCAAGTAACATATTGGATTGTTAGATTTTTGCATATTTAATCTCTCTAAGTTAATTTCTCTTTTCATACCCTTCACCCAACAAATAGTGCGCAATGGCATAACACTATTTGGATGTATTTATTAGATTGCTTTTTTATGACCATATTGTTTGTGCTTTCTACTCTAAAGTACTATTAGACTGCTTTTTTATGCCCATATTGGGTGTGCTTGCTACTTTAAAGTTTTTCTAACTCTTTTAACATCAAGTCAAATGTTATTGAAGCATTTATTGCAAATATTGTTTTAATTACTATCTGTACTTAAATGAAGTACGTATATGTTTCAATTATTGATAGTACATTTTATTTTATTTTATTCAAACTGAGCTATTTTAACATTAAAAAGTAGGGGTTATAAAGAGTTCCAAACATATGGAAGTAATTTATTTATTAATAATATTTATAAAGGAAGTAAATGAAGTTAGGATGAATTAAATATGATTTTTTTTATATTTTAATTTTTTTTCGTTTAATTCTTTAGATTTGATATTTTGTAAGATTATTAAATTCACGTAAAGGTGGTTGTAAGTTAATAATGATTTTTTATTATTAGTTAGTGTCAATGTAAATATGGAAAAACAATAATTTGTTTGCTTGGAGGGATGATTCAAGATACTTTCATAATGAATTTGAATATGGTGTAAAAAGATGAAATGTAGGAAATTGAATAAGAGTTTTGAATATATAATTTTTATTTATATAATTTGTAAATGACCATGTCAAATTTGTGTTTTTTTTTAAATGATATGTTAATTTTCACGAAAAATATAATGCATATGTTCCCTTTACTGGAAATGTTTGTACCTAAATGGTGGAATTTCCTTTAGAAAAATTATAAAATTGTAGAACACATTGTTGTTGTGGAGAGATAATTTTTTAAAATTTATCTATGTTAAACCACCACAAAGGACCGTTTCAGGATATCATTGGTGTAGGGATTGAGATAGTCAACATTATAACGTTTTTAACATCAAGTGTGAGTATCTGGACCCTAGATATGGTCAGGGGAACAAACCCAAGAGTTAGTCCCTAAAGGAAGCTTCTAGGCTTCTAGGGCCAAGAATGACACCTAGCCACCACAAATGACCTATCTAGAGCATTCTTTGTCTCTAACTAGGTATATATGTACAATTAACATTTTTTAGTACTAGTTATGGTTCTTGGGGTCCTGGACATGGTAAATGGAAGAAACATGAACTTTAGGCCCTAAAGGAAGTTTCTAGCTATCTAGGGCTAAGAAGGATGCCTCCAACAACCACACATGGCCTCTTGAGGGTATCCTAGCTTATGGATAGAGACATTGGTATTGCTAGGTGGTTTTAAGTAGTATGTATGTGTACCAAGGACTTGGAAACAATCCAGGGAAGAAGGCCATGAATTAGGTGCTAATAAATCTTTGAGGCATCAACATCCATGAACAATGTCTTGAAGCTCTAAACCTAACCTATGGAGGTTATCATTGGCCTCTAAGAAAGGATGTTAGTTCCCCTACAATGCTTTGAGCATTAGGTATGGGTCTCAAACTTAAAATATGAGAAAAAAACACACGGTGAGGCTACGCTCGCTGCTCTATTATTCAATGAAGATTGATTACATTCTTAAATAGGAAAAGACTCTACTTAGTCGATTACATGCAAACCACAGACAACTAGACTCTACAGACAATGAACTACGATCTGAATCTTAGAACTGACGCTTACAACTCACTCTTACTCCATTATTTCCAAGTCTCCCCCTTAATGGAGAATGGATTGACTTATACACCTAACATCTCCCTAAACAACTCAAACTTAATCTTTCCAAGAGGCTTAGTGAAAATATCAACAACATTTTCACTANATCACATTTGATCGTCGTAGGTTCCTTTCGTTCTTTTCCAACATATTGAATAAGTCTTCTTAACAAAATAGCTTCACAAGTTGCTGCACACAAGACTTTATATTCTGCTTCAGTAGAAGACAAAGATAGAGTAGGTTGCTTTTTACTGCTCCATGAAACAACCCCGGATCCAATGCCAAATACATATCTAGTGGTTTATCTTCGATCATCCGGATTGTCAGCCCAATCAGAATATGAGTAACCTGTCAACTCAACATAAGATGCATCAGTATATTTAATACCATAATTAAGTGTTCCTTTTAGATACCTGAGTATCACCTTTGCTACATTCCAATGGATTTCATGAGTTTTTTCCATAAACTGACTTAACACACTCACATAAAATGCAATATTAGGTCGGGTTGTGGTGAGATAATTCAAAATGCCCACCATTTGTCTATACATAGTTCCATTCACCTCCTTCAAACCATCATCACACGAAAGTTTCACATTTTGTTGCATGGGAACAGTGGAAGACTTACACTGATCCATTTTAAATATCTTAAGTACTTCTCTGATATACTTACTCTGAAAAACAAAAGTTTGGCCTGCATTTCTCCAAACTTCAAGACCTAGGCAGTAATGTTACTCACCAAGATATTTCATTTCAAAAATTTGTGACAATTGTTCGTTTATTTCATCAATTAATTTCTCTGCATTTCCTGTAATTATCAGATCATCAACATATAAGGAAATCAATACTATATAGCCCTGCTCATAAAATTTGGTATACAGATTTGGATCACTTTTACTCTTCATAAAACCCTATTAAAGAAAGAAAGAGTCTATGTTCTCATACCATGACCTAGGTGCCTATTTTAGTCCATACAATGATTTCTTTAACTTACACACTAAGTGTTCTTGCCCCTTTTCCACAAACCCTTCAGGTTGAGTAAGGTAAAGCTCTTCCTTTAACTGACCATTCAAAAATGCAGATTTAACATCTAACTATTGTAGCTTCCAATGGTACTTTGTAGCTAAAGAAATTAACATTCTGATAGTATTCAATTTAGCTACTGGTGCAAATGTTTCAACATAATCAATACCTTACGTTTGTGAATACCCCTTTGCAACCAGTCTAGCCTTATATTTGTCTATACTACCATCTGATTTAAATTTGGGTTTGTATATCCATTTGCATCCAATGGGATTTTTATGTTTAGGCAATTCAGTCAATTCCCAAGCGTTATTTTTCATTATAGATTCATATTCTTCCTCCATTTCATTTCGCCATTCATCGTGTTCATTGGCTTCATCAAAACTCATGGGTTCTATGACATTTGAAATGCTACTCATTAGAGCATATTCTTTATACCTCTCAGGGAGATGAACATGTCGTGAAGATCTTCTCAACTGATTATCTTCCTCCCCACTTTGTGAAGATCTGTCTTCACCTCTAGGTGAACTGTGACTGCTTGAATTGTCCATATCACTGAGTTCTTCTTGCTGCTATTGTTGTTGTCACTGCAGTTGTGGTTGTTGCTGCTATTGTCACTGCAGTTGTGGTTGTTGTTGTTGTTTCTGCTCTTATTTAACTCCTTCATCAAGAAGTCTATGCCATTCCTCATTACTGTTTTCGTCATGATTTCCTGCGTCCTGTTCATGGAAAAGTACATCTCTACTTGCAAATACTTTGTGAGTAGATGGATCAAACAGTTTGTATGATTTGAATTCAAAACAATACCCAATGAAAATACATTTAATGGCTTTAGCATCTAATTTCCTCCTATTCTCCTTTGGAATATGAGAAAAATCCTTACACCCAAATACTTTCAAATTATGAATTGCAGGTTTGGAACCATACAAGGCTTCGAAAGGAGTAACATTATCAAGACACCTTGTTGGACTTATATTCTTTAAATAAACTACAGTATTTATGGCTTTAGCCCAAAATACATTTGAAAGATTCTTACCTTTTATCATACTGCGTGCACACTCTACCAGAGTTATGTTTTTCCTTTCAGCGACTCCATTCTGTTGTGGAGTGTGGGGTACTGTAAACTATCGTACTATTCCATGATCTTTGCAATATTTGTTGAAGTCCCCTAATTTATACTCTCCCCCTTGATCTGAACGGAGGATTTTGATGGATTTTCCTGTCTTCTTTTCCACCATGGTTCTGAATTCCTTAAAGTACTCGAAGACATCAATTTTTATTCTAAGGAAGTAAACCCATGTGTATCTCATGCAATCATCAATAAATAACAAAAATTAAAATGCACCTCCTAAAGACCTAGACTCCATAGGCCCGCAAACATCAGTATGCACAAGATCTAAAACATCTCTCTTTTTCCTATCAGGATTAGAGGGGAATTAATCTCTGTGCATATTTCCTAATGCACATCCATCAAAAACAACATTCTCATTCTTTAACATGGGAATTCCTTCAACCATATTCTTTTTCTGTAATAACAATAAATCACGATGATTGATGTGGCCATACCTTTGATGCCAAAGAATCTATGTTGGCATAGTTACAAAAGTCAGTGCGTGATGTGCTTGGCTGGTAACATCAAGTTTGTATAGGCCTCCTTCTCTGACTCTCGTTGCCACATTTTGGAAGTGATCCAGCGGATCCTTCACTATGCAATAATTCTTGAAGAATTCAACCTTCAAGTTCTGATCTGTAATGGTGGACACAAAGATCAAATTTTTCTTTATCCTTGGAACATAGACACCATTGTGAATGTGGCGAACTGTACCATTCGGCAATGTCACAGGAATGTCTCCATATCCCTTGATCTAATGAGCGCGGTCATCACCAAGATATATGTTGGCTCCATTTTCTGTTTCTTTAAAATTAGTATACCACATTTTATTGCATGTCATATGTATTGATGCTCTGGAATCCACAAACCAAGCATCAGAATCATCTGTTTCAACAGATAAAGAAGCGTTAGACACAAACAACCTAAGATCCCATGAATCAAAATTTGGGGGTTCATCAATATCATCACTAGCAATAAATAATCTGAGATCATGATTTGATGATTTTTCTGCATAATGACCTGAATGTGTTCTAGGTTTGTTCCTAGCCTCATCACTTTTCTTCTTATGACAATCTTTAACAATATGTCCAGGTCAACCACAATAAAAACAACTCTTTGACTCATTCATGTTAGATTGCATACCTTGATATGGAGATTGTCTTCTCTGCGATGAACTGCCTCTCTTCCATGAACCGCCTCTCTGCCATGAACTGCCTCCTCTACCTCTTTCTCCTGATCTCCCTCTCACAAATCTCTTATTTGACCACAGTGCCAAATCTTTCTTCTAAGGCTTCCAATTCCCATGCCTCTCTTCCTCTTGCAGAAAAATACCTGTCAGTTCTTCAAATGTAGGAGGTTTCTCCCTTGCTGTGAGACTTGTTATGAACATATGATAATCTTCTAGCATACCATTTAAGGTAATAGTGACCAGATCAGTGTTGGAAACAGTTTCCCCTATATTTACTAGCTTGTCTTTCACCTTTTTAATACGACCAAAAAATGAACTAACAGATTCATTTCCATCCATCTTAATGCCTAGCAATTTAGTTTTCAGGAACAAAATGCGATTTGTGTTGCAAGTTTCATACAATGCTTTAAGCGTTGTCCATGTTGCAGCAAAAGTTGTAGCTTCTCTAATATGTGGAATTATGCTATCTTTAACTGACATGTGCAACAATACCTTTGCCTTGTTTTTGCACTTCTCCCAATCTTGGATCTGTGTTGTTGTTGCACCTGCAGCCACATCAAGTTTCACTTCAGTTCCCTTTGCAATGTTCCAGACACCATAGCCTTCCATGAGCGTCTACATCTTGAATTTCCAGTTAATGAAATTCGAACCATCTAACGTGTTGGCTTCGTTGAGGTAGGTCTCTGTCAGTGGATTCGCCATCGCTGCAATTTAGTCTCTACAAGTGAATCACCAAGGATATGCAACTTTTTGTCGCTCTGCCTTCGGATACCATCAATCCATGTTAATCTTGATTCTCAACTTTCTTAAGAGAAAACCTTGAAAACAAAAATCCTTAACACCACTTTATATATTAAAAAATAATATAAATTTCTTTAAAAAACGAAACTTTTCCCTTTTTTGTTTTTAAATACACATCCACTTTAATAAAAAAAAATTGAATAACTCCCTCTTCACCTCACGCTTCACTTAATAAAAAGTATCATTTTTTTAATAAGAAACTAAAAAAAAACACATGTCTTATATCCACCTTTTTTGATAAGAAATGAAACTTCATGATTTCTTAAACTTACGATTCAAACACACTCAAATCGTGGCATGCAAATTGTGGATTCTTATTCAATGCTCCAACAAATAAAACAAAACATGCACAAATGCTTACGCTTTCCACAAGCTCACTACACGTTAGTTTCTCACTTCTCTTCCACAACGAATTCACAAATACGACTCATGCTCTTCCACACCAGACGGATTTGCACACGCTTTCTAAAGAAACTATGAGACTCTTCCATGCTCACCACGCAGATTTTGCAAATGGTGGATCAGCCTCACGCTCTGCAAAAACACTCACGATTTGTACATGACCTGCGTAAACACTAAGGTTTCCGCACCTCACTCCACCTTAGACTGCGGGGAGTCCGCACCTCACGAGTTACTTGGGTGTCGCTGCACCCTACCAGAGGAGGGACTTGCGGACCTCCAGAAATTTATGCACCTGTCTTCTGCAGCTCTTCCAACTCGTTCTGATACCAACTTAAAATATGAGAAAACAACACACACTGAGGCTACACTCACTTCTCTATTATTCAATGAAGATTGATTACATTCTTAAAAATAAAAAGACTCTACTTAGTCGATTACATGCAAACCACATACAACTAGACTCTAAAGACAATGAACTATGAACCGACTCTTAGAACTGACGCTTACAATTCACTCTTACTCCATTATTTCCAAGTCTCAAGGCCTTGATATGGTGCCTTAGATAAAGGATAAATCTTCTAGGAATCAAGGGCCAAACATGATGTCTCAAACCACCATACTCAATCTCTGAAGGTTTTAGATAGCTTCTATTGCTCAAGGGTCGGGACTGATACTTCAAACCATGATAAATGATCTTGAGAGGGGATATTTGAACACTGGATATGGGTTTTGGAAAACTTTGAGCACTAGATATGGTTGTTGGGTCCTTGGACATGATCAAGAGAGGAAACCCAGACCTTAGGTCCTAAAGGAAGGTTTTAGGCAATTAAGGCTAACAATGACATGTTAAACCATTACAAAAGACATTTCCAGGATATCCTTGGTCTCTACATGAGAACACACACTTGTTGAAATTCATGTGTGTGCTCCTACTTAGAAATGCATACATGTTATAAAGCATGTGGGTGCTCTTGCTTAGGAATGCACATGTGTTCTTAAAAACTCTAAATTGACATATTTACATTTGCACATTTCTAAGAAGATGCACACATTCTTGCTAGTTTTTCTACCATAACTTCTTGTAAGGGCTCACATACATATCTAACTTAGTGTTCTTACTACCACTTACCTAAAAGATTGACTACACTCTAAAAACCTCAAAATCCCAGCAATTACATTTCTTTATAATAATTGTGTGCTCTAAAAATCGATGCTAAAGATGTCAATGTAACTCTCAATGCAAGGTGAGATTACATCATTCTCTATTAATTGATTATTCACATATATTAATTCTATCTGAAGTACTTCCTTTGCTCAACTTTCTATTTTCTACTATGTTCTTCTTAATTGATTGGGTAATTGATCATGTGCAACATCAAGGTTATAGCAGAGAGTATGAGTGAATTGATAGAAACCAAAGATCGCATGAATAGATTAGATTAGTATTCATACCCTTATATTGTATTGGGGTAGATTTAATGTTTTTTATTTATATGTTGTGCACGGATCTACTTGCCCAGCCTGTGCGAGGCTCACAGAAGCGGAGACCGTCGGATGATAAGCGTCGTTATATCGAAATGGAAATAAAGCATAACCGCCGAATCATTTTCTGTTGCTCATGCACCAACTGGTTTTGGAACCTAACAATCTCTCCCACTTGGGCTCCATCTCCCGTTTAATATTTATTATTTTCAAATTAAATCTGTTTATTATAAACAATTTAATAGAGAAACATTTAATATCTATTAAATTATATTTATTTCATTTTCATAAAATTTAAATAAATCACTCTTAAAAGATTTATTTCTCTTTAAAATTCCTAATAAAAATAAATTAAAATAAACCTGAACTCATACTAATCTAAAATCTAAAATATAATTATCTTTAAAAAGAATTCACTCAATTTACACGACATTCTACATTTAACATAGAAACATGCTAAACCTACAATATTCAATAACTAACAAACATATTCTTAAATCGGCCAGAAAAAGAGTTGAGTCTATGCATCTCGCAAGTTGTATTTATATAAATATATAAATAAATAAGTTTATATATTTGTTTATTTTTTAAATTTAATATTTGTACTTTAAATTATAATTTTATTTAAATTATAAAATTTTATTTATTTATTTTTAAATATTTTTAAATAATCTAATTTATACTTTTTATATTACTTTTTAAATTTAAATCACTTTTTAAATTTAAGGAGAATATGTGGTGTAATAAAGATTAAAGGATAAAAGGAAACTTAAATACTACAAGGAGGTGGTCAACCCTAATTTAGAAAATCAAAAGTATTTTTCACTTTTGAAAAATGAAAAGAAGAAAATCAATGTCTCTAAAGTAAGAACAAACACTCATGAGCTACATAGTAAAACATAGTTTTGGACAATTCCAAAAACATTGTGGGATGAAATAATCTACCATCTTTGTGACATTAAGATGGTTGAAGGTGAAAAACACTTCCTCTTAGATTGAGTTGCCTATTTCCAAATTAGATCCCAATTTAAAAATATTTTCCACACTACAAACCTTCCTAATCTTCTAAGTCATCAAAACTATGGTGATTTTGGAAGACTTCTCTCAATACTTTTTGAGCACATAAATACAGTTTTAAAGAATCTAAGTAATCTCTTACCTTCTTAAGGTCTTATAGATTCATAGACCAATTAATTTATGTGAATATTAATTATCTTCATCATCATTATAAATAACTTAACCATTCAAGAAAACCAAAATTTTGTTATTTCCATACACATTCAAAATATTAACATATGATAAACGTACACCGAGTTTCTATTATATTTCTATTGCAAGTTATTTGAAAAACCTATTGAAATTCAAAATTTACCACTTCAATCCTTGAGACCCTAAGTTGTATCTGTATTGCGGTATCTCATTGCATAAACTTGAATTTTTTGTTGTCGGGATGTTATTATACTTTATCATTATCTAAAGATAGACCCCACAAATCATGTAATGCAAATAATAATTACAGATTGTAGATTCGAGTCATTGACACGTTCGTTTCAAAGTCAACTATTGACTTTGTGGATGTGCCATCCAATGACCTAGGTTATCCTTAGGGTGATTGATGGATTTGTCATCTATAGTGGTGTCCACTGAGTAAAAAATTACAACTGAAGTGATTTATAGGGTTCAGTTTAGTTACATGTATTATTTTGGTGGTTTGGGGTTTTTAAATATCTAGAGTTTATTTAAGGATTAAATTAAAAAAAAAATAGGTTTAAAACATTGCTAGTGAAGTTTACAACTTTTTATCAACATTATTGTGTATGTTGAGATCTTTTCAAGTGTGTAAATATCATCTTAGTCTTAATTTTTATGGGGAAGGTATGCCTCTTGGAAGTTGATTTATGTTTTTGGTCATCATGATATGGAGTGGACATCATATTAATCAACTTTTAAGAATATTTTAGAGAGAAAAATTTGAGGAATGTAAAATCCCTAACTCTCACCCTAGAGACCTATGAAAGCATGTTAAACATTAGGCCACTAAGAAAGGGGTTACAATCTTCTTGTATTAATTCGTTATTCCATAGTTGAGTATAACAAAGAAGTGAGAAGACCTTGCATAGCACCCACACAAGGCACACCATGTTTTTGACAACTACATAGTAAATTCAACTTTCTGTGTTTTTTCATTTCATACTTCAAAAAAAATTAGGAAAACATAGTTCTCACCTTCTAATTAGGTTTATCATTTTGGGTTTACAAGGTATATATTATATTCATTATGTGGATGATGTGGTGTATGTTGTTTTAGTTCCTCTTATTTCATTCTAAATTTATTTAAGTAACTTGAATACTACACTTATAATATTAAGTTATAATAGTAAGTGAACATTATTTCATTCTTAAGGTTTGATATACCAATTAATCTCAATGAACATTAATCATTATCATCATCATCAAAAATAACTTAATCATTAAAAAATAAAAATTATATAATTATTCAAATTATATTAGCATATAATCAAACCCGCACTAAGTTTCTATTATATTTCTATTGCAAGTTATTTGAAAAGTTAAAATTCAAAATTTACCACTTTAATGCTTGAGACCCTCATCTCTATCGGTAATGCAGTATCTCATTGCATAAACTTCATTTTTTTGTTGCCGCGATGTGATTCGTTAAATACACCTCTCCCTTATGTATACTTATAATTAATTACATCTAAAGCAAGACCCCACACATCATGTAATTCAAATAATAATTCTAGATTCTAGTCATTGATGCGTCCGCTGCAAAGTTAACCATTAACTTTGCTTATGTGTCCTTCGGTGACGTGGGTTATAGTGAGGGTGATGGAAGGATTTCTCATTTATATTTGGTGTTTAGTGAGTAGAAAAATTAATGTTGATTTGACATGTAAGGCTTAATTTAGAGGAATGTTTTATTTTGGTTGTTTGGGGTTCTAAAATATCCAGAGTTTATTTGAGGAATTAAAGAAAACATTTT
>SNQJ01S0065103.1:53837-89360 GCA_010110895.2 Picea sitchensis | reverse complement strand
AGCATGAAATGCAAATGGTATATATACAATGAATGGAAATGCCTACTTACATGTACTTACCTGTTGGCTCGACTTTAGGTGTAGTCAAATGACCATTGAAACCAATCCAACAATGTCCCATAATACCTACCTTTGTGCTTCATCATAAACCAAAACAGTGATAAGTTAAGCACAAAAATGACATGGGTTAGAATATGTATTGTATCATCGAGAATAATAAAGTCTAACTCATTGAGGTGGGTGGGAGGGATAAAATCATTCCAAGTCATTCTCTGAGGAAAGTGCTCAATCAACTTCAGGAAGGGATCGTGAAAATTCAAAGGCTTAGAAAACTGACTCAAAAGGTTTGCAAGTTGTCTACCTAGGGCATTCTCATAATCTGAAGCCTCGGAAGGGATTGACAAGGATCTAGTAGAGGAATGGAAAAATCTTAGGGGAAAGTTTTAAAAAGGAGATGGCAGACTTATTCTTGAAGTATTCAACCAACCCTTGGACTCTAGGGTTTTTCCCAGAGGAAAATCAATACAAAAAGCATATCTCCCAACTACATCTCTAGAGACGGAACAAAGTAAAGTAATAAGAGGTGGATAGAGAAAATTGTCACAAGGATCCTCCTTCGGGACAACAATGTCCTTACTCCTATAAATACCTAAGCACAACAATGGTTGATAATCTTCTTCATGGAATGAATACAGGTGCTCAAAGGAGTACTCATCAAAACCCTCAAGGTAAGACCGAAAATCATCAGAAAAACAATGAACTAGGTCAACCTTGGGTGTTTGGAAAGCATCAATAAACCTCTCATCTCCTTGTTTCCACTGGTCAAAATTAAAAGTAACTGGTTGTGAAGGAAACACCTAGAAATGATTCTCAATGTCGTAAATGGGGTCCATATCATAACCAGCTACATCCCATTTACGTCTTTCAACATGTATGAACTCATCAATATCAACTATGTCATTGTCTGTGTCATAACATGAAGGATTCAAAATATCCATGGGCTCATCCATCTCCTCCTCATTTTTGAACACATAAAGTAGATAACAATCAAAATATTGGAGAGGAGGGTAACTTACTATTTCTTCTTGTGCGAGAGCTTTGAGGACTTGGGTGTTTTCAACATGCATCATTGTTTCATCCTCATGAATTTCCCCTTCATCTTCAATTGTACAACAAGCAATGCCTACTTCATTCGGGGATTCCATTTCTCCTTCACTCTTTGAATCATGGAATGAGGTATCATCAAAATCCTGAAAAGGAAAGAAACTAACCTCATCGTCTTTTTGTTGTGCAGGGATGAAATTTTTGTGGATGGCTTCATCAGAGAGAGGTGCACAGGTTGATACTTCATCACTTTTCTTAGGTTCCATCTCCTCAACCATGTTTTCAATGATACCTTGCTCTTGGAAAACCTCATCAAGAGATTTCCCCTTAGCATTTTGTTGGTCAATAACATGTTCCCCTTCTTATTGGAAATCAATAGTAAAAGTTTCAAGGGAAACTAATATTTCCAAACCGAGAGAGTTTGAGGTATCTTCAGGATCATTGATTTTGGTCCCTAGGGAGAAGATGTGTTCTCCTTTGGACAAAAATATATTTTCCTCAATTTGCATGTCCATGTTACAAGCTTAGTAGAGTGTTTTTGGCGTCTTTTTACTTAGGAGAAACCCCAAATGCACCAAGAGTGCATTGGTAAATACATACATGAGGTACTTGTCTTAAGGATAATGGTCTCTAGGAATCTAATACAACAATCTCTAAAATCTATCCTAGAAGTCCCAGATAGTCTCATTTTCAGTTTGTTTTGCACACTCAAATCTTTTTAGTAATGTTTGAATATCTTCCAATTTCGTACAACATTGTTTTAGAAAGATTTCTTCTAACTGGTCCATAGATATGATGATAGCTACAGGGAGATCATCATACCATTTTCTAGAATTCCCATGAAGAGTGGCAAAAAAAAGTTTCATCACCAAATCTTCAACATCGTCACTGATAGGATGAAGTTTAAAGAAATCCCAAAAATCACTCATGTGATCGTCGACTCTTTCCCCATCACTGCGAGTGGATCTAGGGAGCCACTTTTCGTACTTCAGGGGCATTCGTCGAGGGTATCCTAGGATTTTAATCATGTCTAGGGGTTTGAAATTTCCTAGGTCCTATTGAGAAGTCATTGTTGGCTTCTTCATCAATGGAGTTTTCAGATAATTTTCTTGAAATTATCAAAAACATAAGGGAAATCACCCTTAGTGGAGTCACCAGGTAAGCTTGTAAGATAAATATTCTTGAGGAAAGACTTACTGAAAAGTGTCATCATACAGAGAATTGACTCAGTGTTCCCTGGAAACAACACCAAAATGTTATCACACAATTTGTACTTGGAGGTAAATGATAGGTGAAATAAAGGAAAACTATCGAAATTGAGACTATCCTACCACTATCACCTCGATGGGATAACTCTTTCTGTTTAGGGTGGTAGGCCCAGGGGAGACATCCCCAGTGCCCTGGGGTTTTGAGAAGTAAAAGGCTTATGGCTAAGTAAAATTCCCCCCCCTCACAAGTCACCATCGATCAGAATGTCCGGCTAAACAACCAATAAAGATAAAAAAATAACCAAAAGTGTACCTGCCCGAGACAAAGCAACAAGAAAAATTATATATGTGCAAGATCACTTGTTCGTTAGTACTTCATATAATCAAGGACTTATAATATAAATCTATTGATAATATTGATGAAGCAAATCAATGATTACAATATATCACTTCACAATAAATTCTTAAGAAGAAACTTCAAAATGTGCAATGATAATTTATCATCAATGTAACAATACCAACATTAGAAGCAACGCTTTAGCCAATCTTTCAATTGATTTAAAGATGTAATAAATGTTGCATGGATATGATTATAAGAAAAGTATATGAGGATAAGAATAAGGTTAGTAAGTCTTAATCTAAGCTAGGGTTAGAAGGAGTAAATGATTGTTGAAAGCATTGGATGTTTGTGATCAAGGTACTCAAGCATAGGAGGTCTTAGATCAATGCATTATTAGGGAAAATGGAGTCAAACTAGATGAAAAATTTGAAGGATGAAATGATAATGGTTGGGATAAATACAAGAGGGATATGATGGTTGAATTGTTTATAAGGCAAGTCTTTAACCTATCAACCCTAGGGGAAGACGACTCACTAAGGTGTAGTAAACCTAGGCCTTAGTGTGTCTTCCTCCTTCTTTAGCTCAAAGGGCAAAGTAAAAATGGCTATCTTGAAGAGTGAATGGTAGAGTGTTGCTATGGAAAGGATCTAACATTTTTCTTCAGAAAATAAAATGGCTCTTAGCATAGCTTAGTAGGGACTTCAAACAAGGACACCAACATTTGCTTATTCCCTAGGGTTTCATCCAACAAATTTCATTAAAATGCAAGTGAAAGATACCATAACCATTCAAATAAAAGAAGGATTGTAGAAATTCACTTACATTCATCAAGCCAAACCCTACTTGTAAACCTTCCACCAAGAAATTCATAAAATAGCAAAGAAAAGCCTCCTTCAACAAGTGTGCATCACTAATTTCAGCCAAAACAACCCTAAAGGAGGGTGCAAATTTCAGACCTCACACAAGTGTGAGTGAAATATGATGAGAAAATGAGAGTTAAAACCCTCAATTTATACAATAGTAATGAACTTAATTTAATTTTAGGTCACCAAAAGGCCGACAAGGCCAAAATACATAATAATATTGTTTTACACTAAATGTCATAATTTAAAACCCTAATCAAGCAAAACAAAAGACGTCATGCCCTCTTAGGGTGACATTATCCCTTTTTAGGGAAACATGGGCCTCCTGGAGCAAATCATTAGCCCTCCTTGGGCCTCTAGAAGCTACCACATGTGCCAATAATGCCACAAATGCCTCCCAAAACTCCCATATCGTTGGATGATGTGATAAGACGTCATGGGTGACGTCATGGGCCTTCCAAGCCCAACATCTAAGTGGAAAGGGCAAAACACCCCTCATTAAGTCTCTCCTAGGCTTCCTCTGGTGGAACGTCCTACTCTTCTCTAGTGAAAACCCTTTGATCTATATCTCCCCCCTACTGGGGTCGCAACATCCATCCCCATCGAGGTCCAAACTAATCATCTCCCCATGTGTACCTATCCAATATGGTACCTGTCCATCAGGTATGATCCTGCACCTCAATAGATACATCCTCCATGTGCTCATAAATTAGAGGGATCATAGCAATGGCAATCACATCCAATCATCAATTTTATTAAACATGTGCATAAAACCCCTTTTACTCAGTCAAGTGTTCAAAGACATTATACAAATCTGGAATCCAAGTTTGGAGAAAGTGACAAGGCGTCCTATTGGGCTACTGTTCACTGAATGTGGGATGTTTCCGGGAGAAACCAAATCCAAGTCATGTTAGTGGGTGAGGTGGTCAAAGGATGTCTGGACAAGGGGTGCAATGATAATAGGGAAATGTATGGCTTACCTGTGGGTGCCTATGTAGAGGGTGAGTTGTGCATGTCCTCGATGAAAATGTTTCCAAGACCATTCATGTCTTTTATTTTTTATTCTTTATTGTTTTTTTCTTTCAAGAAGCTAATCAGGGGAGACTGCCCTAGCATGGTGACCAGTGGTGGAAATGTTACCCACACGCACTTTCATGAAAATGAGAAGGCTCACTCATGATGATACCCCCGTTCTCTTGGATATGCCACCAAGATCCACTACTTTGGCGTGGTAACAATATTCTAGTAGTGTCATACTGCTAGATTCCCATGGACCTAATAGGTTGGCTCATGAGGATACCCCCTATCCTCTGACTAGGTCTTGTTTTATTATTTTTATGGGTCCCTCTGTTTCTTCTTGAGAATCCCTTTTATTTCTTTCTCGGGGATCCCTGCGCGAAGCATCTCGAGGTTTTATTTTTAGGATTTTATCCTTTTCCACCTGCTTTTACCCTCTGTGCCTTTATCCCCTTATTCCCACAAGGTAAGGTGTAACCCTTGAATGATTGGCCAACCCAATTCCTAGACCAGTGTAAAGGGATGGATGAGTGGGAAGTAAGATGGAAAGTGGTAAGTATGATGGGAGCAGATGATGACTTTTCATAAATCCCCCCAGTGGAAACTCAAAAACTATGGGCACAAGCTTACTTGGGCATCGTGTCATTCCCCCTAGACATGTTCAAGTGGATAAGTATAATATCGAAGCACTCGTTAGAAATAAAAATAACTAAGTGCACATATTTAAAGGTTTTGAGGATCAGAGTGACACATACCATGATACAACGACTCATTACCTCATGGAGCAACATCCACTTCTTCTACAGTATCAGGCCGAGGTGATGGATGTTGTTGTTACTTAAAAGGTGGAGGCATTGAAGAAAATCAAATAAGGGCCCTCCAAGGCCATGCTCAAGTCAATCTGGCTCTCTATACTCCATGTCTAGGACCTGTGGGCCTCGAGACATAATCTCCTTAGTTATCCCTAATGTGGGGATAAAAGGAATTTTTGATCCTTATTGAAAACTTAAAACACACATGATAGAAAACATACTGCAAACAAACTCAATCATAAAATCACATGCTCATGGAGTGAGCTTATTTATATACATCCCTATTTTTAACCACAAAAATACAATTTTTCATAGGTGTAAGAAAACTTTCACATTAACCATTCAAATAACTTTGTGACAGAATGATCCTCATCTCTACAACTGATCAATAAAAAATAGCCACAAGAAACCCTTTGGAAAATCATACTCATATTCAAGTACTGGTGGTATGATGAAATCTGAAAACTTTAAAATTTTTGAAAAAATAGATTCCAAAACAACTACTACTCGGTCTTCAAAATCAAGAGAAAAAACCTACTAATCCAGAAGAGATAAGTCACACTACATAAATTATCTTCTACTGAGAAAACATCAACCTCCCTGTTCCTTAAACAATAACTCTTGGGAATCATGGCAATTAAGAGAAACAATATTTCTTTTCTCATGTAATAAAAACCCTTGACCAAAGATTGATAAAATATGATCCTCGATGTTGTTATAAGAAAACAAATGCTATCGATTTCCAATATAAACAGGAAGATGCTTTGGATCAATAAATTCTTCTTCAACAAAATAATCATGTGATAATTTCATAATAGGATTTAAAATGTTCAGTTGAACGTATTATGTAATACAAGCATGTACACTCATCCTCTACAAAATTATCAAGCTAATTTAAATAATTAACACAAGCATAATCTATATCTTTGTCAATAGAAAATCAGAAATTAAAGTAGAATACTCTCCCAAATCTGATTTATGCTTATATCCTTCCTCTTGTTCCTGTGCATGTGGATCTTTAACATAAACCTAATGTTGAATTCTATCACAAGCTGAAAATTTTCATCAATTTCTTTAGAATTCACAAACAATTGTTCTAATGGTGAGGCTCTTCTTTCTCTCACAAAAAGGACAAGATCAAGGTGTTGATTTGCTATATAGTAAACCATGGTAGGAGTTTTAGAAGGTTAGAACTCCAAAGGTATACTGCAATAAAAACTGTGAAAAATCTTATTGAATGTAGCAAGAACTTCATCCTCCCCTCTACTCAAGGAATTAAATTCAATTAAGTACACATGGAAGGATTTTTTTTCACCCCATTATCTCAAAAATGCACCATGAAAATCAATCCATGAATAAATGAAACAAGCTTCCATATTTGTAAACCATAAAGAAGCATCTCCAAAAAAGGATTTGCAAAAATATTCTCATAGCTACATCCTCATGTATAATTTCAAAATTATCAACAAAAAATTCAAAAGATGTTAGGTGTTTCTCAATTGCGACATGGTCTTCTCCATTGAACATAGGGAGATAATCAATAAAATTGGGAGGAAAATCATGAAGTATAAGTGGAAACATCAATAGGGTCAACATGAAGGAATAGGGTCAACATCAAGGAATAGTGGAAACATGAAGGACTAGGGTCAACATCAATAATGCAAGAAGAAAGCAGACCTTCTTCTTCCAAAGAGGGATATATAAATGAAGTTTTATGATCATCAGAGTAAACAAAACAAAGGAGTCTTGTAACTTGATTTGAATCACTAGCATTTTATTCAAATGTGTGGAGTCTCTAGGTGAAAAATGTAATCTATTATTTCACCAACTCTTGTTCACCATCAAGAGTTGGTCATAATCTTTGTCATTCTCCCAAGGAAGATTTTCTTCATTTTTGTCCTCATCAACAACACCAAACATTTTAGCACTAGAAGTTACCCTTAAACTTATATAAGGATAAGCCTCGTACCCATAAGAATATGAATAATTAAATCAGGTGTGGTAGGTGTATGGACTAGACTGATCGAGAAAGGAGAAGAAAACAAACTTGAAAAAAACTTGTAATATCCCCAAAAATAAATTATTTTGGAAGACTGAAAATACTTAGGAATTTATTTCTATTTTTGGCAAATTCGAATTTGGAAAATTATTTCCATTTATAGAAATTCTTAATTGAGAATTTAGTTTATTGTAATTAATTATTGTGACTGGTTGGGAAAATATTTGATTTTCCCAACTAACTCTTTGTCTATGACACTTGTAAGAGACAAATAGTTTATATATTTATTGTTGACAAACAAATGGAATAGCCAGGTTGAAATCAGCTGGCCATGACTCCATGAGTGGGGAACAAGATTGAATTGCCTCAGGGATGAATTTTACAAGTGGAAAATCTATAATTTGGCCATTGGCAGCCCCTGAAAATTAGGGATTTGTAAAGTTGGGAAAATTCCCAAGGGGAAAAGACCTAGGCACAAGATGTTTTTGCATATATAGAATATGGGAGGAGGCAAGATGTTATCGAGTATGCCGGGGAAAAGATGGACTTGTTTTTACAAGCACTAATTATGAGTGTGAGGAAAGCATAACTTCTTATCTAAAGAAAGACGAACTTGCTATTATGCACACTATTTCTTAGTGTGAGGCAAGGAGAATTGGGATCTGAAAGAGGACTGTAGCTAAAGAGGAGTTCAAGGTTCACCCTCATGGATTCATGGCCAGGCTAGGTGGTGAACGGAACAAGTAATTTGTTTTTTTTGTTCTATGGTTGGGTGGAACTTGGCTTTTCCATTTGTTGTCCCAACAATTTGTTCAGATATGTTCTTCTACTCTTCCCTGGTTGATCGTTCTGTTGATTAATAATTGGTAGAATGTATTTAATTAGTTTTGGTGAAATGTTCTATGGATGAATGAATTATAGAATACATCTGCTTGTTGGGTAGAAGGAAATGAATTATTGATTAGGCCTTTACAGTTGAATTATGCATTGAGTAGAGTCAAGGATGATTGTTTTATGTGCTAACTATTGATAAATGTATGGAAGTTTCTTGAGTAGATCTAAGAAAATTGTTGTATGTATTGTTGTTCACAAAAGTGTGAAAGTGTCATATCCATCTGATATAATCTATGGTCTACAATAGAAAACAATTAACGAATCGATATGTGATTGATATTAATGAATGTTTAAATTGAAAAGTTACCAAATGGAAGTTCGAACGAATAACAAAATTGGACTATATATGTATATCTGTTGTTACCTATACGTATTCTCCAAGCTATATGAACATCTATTACACAGGAAGCTATGTTTCGATTATTGTAAGCAATTTCCTCTTTAGTCGACTATGTTAACTATAAGAAAGGGGTTACAGTTTCTTTTCCTTTTTAATCTCAGGAAAAAATGTCCAGAGACTTAAATACATAAACTTGTTACCTTTTATAGAGTTGGTCCCTTATTTAAGCGAGTCTTCAAAATCTACATAACATTTGCGATCATAACTACTGATTAGGAAAAATCGTCTCCAGTATAGATTTCCCCCTCTATCCTTTATTTAAGGAGTGAAGATAAATTTAACCAGTTATCTATAGGAGCCTTGTATAAAAACTACCAAGATAATAGTATGCTAGGGTAGATCTGTATCTTTTTCAATAGAATCTGGGTCATTAGATAATTGAAGGAAGATAAACGGTTAAGATCCATCCAAGAGAAGCCAAAATATTTCAAGCCGTTAGATCTCAGAAAAGTAGTGCACTGGTTAGTCATGAGGACGAATTAGAGTTTCTCAAATCAGAATATTTGGAAGAAGCAGAGTGAAATCTATGAAACTCTGAAATGTGAAATACTGAAATCATCGGGACCATCCATCGAAAAGGGACACGTGGCAAGAGATCAACATTTCACTTAATCCTAGGGGGAAGAGGTCAAAGGGTAGAGTCGCGAGGATTCACGAAATGTGAAATCACGAT
Organism: Picea sitchensis; assembly: GCA_010110895.2. Classification (NCBI taxonomy): domain Eukaryota; kingdom Viridiplantae; phylum Streptophyta; class Pinopsida; order Pinales; family Pinaceae; genus Picea; species Picea sitchensis. The sequence goes on along the minus strand of SNQJ01S0065103.1, from coordinate 80,050 downwards.
TTAATTTGAGTCGTTGAAGAAGGAGTGATCTGGACCGTTGATTGTCCAGGGAGAATTTTGGGGTATCGGGGATCAGAAGCAGGGAAGTGAGCACCCATACAACATCACAAAACACAAAGTCCTGATGTGCAAATGGAAGATTTGGACCATTATATCCAGAGAAGCACGAGACGTCAGATTTGGGTGTTCCGAAATGTCGGCATTTTGAAAGTTGGGAATGTGGAGGAAGTGTTAACTTGGAAATCACAAGTCATGAAATCCTGATTTGCAAAAGGAGAGTCTAGACAATTAGATCCAGAAAGGATATGTGTCAACGGGTTGGGAGATCCAGAAGGAGGCGGAAGTTGAAGGGTTAAAACAATCGTAGCCCAGGGAGCCTAAGAGTTGAGAGTTGTCGATCTGCGAGGGGACACTTGTCACCAGTTCGGGAGCTCCAAAGAGAGTTACCATGGAGGATTTAGTTTGAGAACTGAAAAATTCAGATCCCTAGTATCTAGAGCGAACGTTAGTCATCAATATAAGTTGGACAAGTGTCACCAAAGCATGGAATCCAGAAGGATTCACTCCATAGAATCATGGTTGTTGAAACTTTAAATCACCGAAGGTTAGAGTCCCAGAAATGAAGAGAACCATCGATGTAAAAGAGGGCACGTGGAACCAGATCTAGAACTATGGGAGATACCCAGTCAGCATGGGCGAGAGATTGAGATTTGAGATCTCACAAGTCTGGAGAAGAGAAATAGATCTGAGTCATTAGATCACCCAAAGTGAATCTAAGTTGTCAGATCCATAGAGGATACTTGGTGAAGATCTGTGGACTCTGGCAAAAGACCCGAAGCAATTCTAGGCCGTCTGATTTAAGTGGACACATGGAAAGATTCTATGTAATTTAAGGAGAATGAAAAAGAGACTTGATAATTGAGATTCCCAAAGCCCAAATCCGCGGATGAGACCCTATCCATGGATTCAAGGGGACATGCGCCAATAGATCTTCCACTCTAGGAGATCGTCACGTAGAGAAGAGTAGAGTTGAAAGTTGAAACTCCCAGAGGCCGAAAAGGTGGAGTCAACGATAGTCATTGATCCAAAGGGGATCTACGTGTTGATAGATCGAGGGAGTCTAGGGAGACACATGGAAAAGGAAAGAAGGGAATATGAATGAAGGGGCTAGTGAAGAGGAGTTAGCACCCGTAAACTGAGAAGCGCCCAGAGCGCTTAGCGTCAGAAGGTTTCAAGTTTGTGATAGATGCATTGAACCTTATTTTCTTTAAGCACACAATTCTATGTTTTGGACTCCACATCGTTTAGACCTGTATGACATGGATATTTTCTACGCTTAAGGATCTTCTGTAATTCGAGTGGGGTTCTTCCTCTGTAAATATAATGTTAATACATGTATATCTTTATATATAGATATTGGGAAATGATCATAATGATTAGTGGGACTTTACTAACCATTACGCTTATGTTAGATATGTTGGGAATTTTAGAGGTTGGGGTACAACGAAGTTACCTTGACCCTTTAATTATATGACTATTGTGCAGTAGGAAAGAATCATAGATAAAATATGTTATAATGATAGTTAATTTTTGTCAATAACTGGAAACATAAACATGGAACAAATAAGTTTGGGGACAACCCCAGAGAACCATTAAAATGTTGGGAATGTGGAGAACCTCACTTAAGGAGGAACTGTCCATGTTTAACTTCTGGAACCAGGACTATGGTTCACAACCTACAAGAACCTCTACAGTGGGAGATGTGGGCAGAAGCTTACATAGGATCAATGCAGTCGTGGATGGCCGACAAGCTGATCACCAGTCCACTGTAGTGGAATTTGAAGGTAAAGTTAACAATACTCGTGTTTCTGTTTTAATTTATCTAGGAACTACTTTGAGTTATATTTCTCTTGGTGTAGTGGATTCAAATAAACTTAAGAAAACAAGACATGAAAAATCTTGGCTAGTACAACTAGCAATAGGTACAAAAAGAAAATTATCTGATTTTATTTCTGACTGTGAATTCAGTTTAGGTGATCAAAACACAAAGATAAATCTGAATATTATACCAATAAGGTCTTATGATATAATTAACAAGATCAACTGGTTAGAAAGGCACAAAGTAGTTTTAGATTGTTATGAAAAAATCACTCAAGTATAAAGACAAAAACAACACTGTTAGGACAGTACAAGGAATACAAAAACCAGTATCAATTAGACAGATTTCAACAATGCAATTTAAGAAGTGCATGAGAAAAGGTTGTTAGATTTATGCTATCCAAGTGACAAATATGTTGGAAAAAGAAAAAAAACCTAGCTTGGAGGATTTTGTCATCTTGCATGATTTTAGAGATGTGTTTGTTGATGAGATCCCTGAATTTCCCCCAGGAGAGAGATAGACTTTTCTATCAACCTACTGCCTAGTTCAGCTCCTATATCTAAGGAACCCTACCAAATGAGTTTACCCGAGTTAATAGAATTAAAGATTCAACTACAAGAATTGTTGGACAAGGAATACATCCAACCAAGTGTCTAACCATGGGGAGCACCAGTCCTTTTTGTTAAAAAGAAAGAAGGAACTCTAAGATTATGCATTGATTACAGACAATTAAACAAAATGATTGTTAAGAACAAATACCCCTTACCTTGAATCAATGATCTGTTCGATCAAGTAGGTGGGGAAAATATTTTTTCTAAATTGGATTTAAGATCTGGTTATCATCAGGTTAGAATAAAGGATTAGGACATAAGTAAAAAAACATTCAGAACGAGATATGGACATCACGAATTTGTTTTCATACCGTTTGGACTCACTATCGCACCAACGACATTTATGTGTCCAATGAACAACATTTTCAGTTAGTACTTGGATAAGTTTGTTTTGGCAATTATTGACGATATCCTAGTATAGTCTAAAACATAAAAAGAACATGAAGAACACCTAAGGATATTATTGCAAACTTTAAGAAAACACAAACTGTATGCTAAATTCAACAAGTATGACTTTTATCAAAAGAAAATACAATACCTAGGACATGTAATTTCTGAATAAGGTATTATCGTCGACTCTAAGAAAATAAGATCCATCATGGAATGGACGATCCCTAAGGACATAGACAACATATGGTCATTCATGGGAATCATCGGATATTACCACAGATTTATAGAGGGATTCTCTAATATTGCATACCCTATCACATCATTACAAAATAAGGGAACCAAGTTTAAGTGGTCACAAAAATGTCATGACAATTTTAATAAGTTAAAGGAATTGTTAACAACCACACCCATTTTAAAGGTAGCAGATCCATAAAGAGACTTCACAGTCTATGTGGATGCGAGTAAAGAAGGTTTGGGAGGTGTCCTAACTCAATAAGGGCATGCTATTTGTTATGAGTTCTGAAAACTAAAAGAGCATGAATGAAACTACGTCACTCATGAATTAGAGTTAGCAGTTGTAATACACACTTTAAAGATGTGGTGACACTATATAATGGGTAGAAAATTTATGTTATTGACTGATAATAGTGTTTTGAAAAAATTGTTTAGTCAACCAGACCTCAACGCAAGGCAAGCAAGGTAGATGGCCTTCTTGAGCGAATTTGACATCGAGGTAAGACACATAAAGGGTAAGGAAAATAGGGTGGCTCATTCTTTAAGTAGAATAATTCATGGGTTGTTTGAAATAAACATAAGCAAGGATGAAAGCAATCTTGAGCATAGGATAAGGGATGCAAGTAATAATGATGAAAATTACATTAAAACAGTGGTAGATTTACAAAATAATGCAGAAAATTTAGACAAAACAAATTTGAGTTTGGACATAAATGGTCTTCTAATATTTAAAAACATATTATATATACCATATTTTGTTGAATTAAAATCAACTATTTTGGACGAAGTACACAAGAAACCATATTCTGGTCATCCTGGATACCAGAAAATGGTAACATCACTAAGGAAGTTATTTTATTGGCCTAATATGAAAGGAAAGACAACAGAATACTTATACAAGTGCCAAGATTGTCAACAAGTGAAAGTTAAACAACAACATCCAGCCGACCTGTTGCAGCCTCTACCTGTGCCGAAATGGAAATGGCAGACTATATCACTGGATTTTATGAAAGGTTTCACTAGAACTCAAAAAAAAAATGATTCAATTATGGTAGTAATCGATAAGGTTAGTAAGTCTGAAAAATTTATTCATGTAAAGTCTACTTTTAAATCTATTAGCATTGCTGAAATATTCATGAAGCAAATTTTTAGACTACATGGTATTCCAAAAAAGGTGATTTCAGATAGAGCCGTAAAATTTACATCTACATTTTGGAAAGAATTGTTTGCAGGGTTGAATACTAACTTGAATTTCAGCAAAATCTATCATCCACAAATGAATGGATAGATTGAACGAACAAACCAAATCGTAGAAGATATGCCACGAATGTATGTAAGGACCAAACCAAGTAAGTGGCAAGACTACCTGCACTTGGTGGAATTTGCATACAATAATGGTTATCAGATGTCGGCTAAGATGATCCCCTTCGAAGTATTGTATGACAGAAAGTGTACAACTCCGATTAGCTGGGATAACCTAGTTGACAGACTCATGGTGGGACCAGAAATGATCCAAGAAATGGAGAGTACAGTAAAAAAAGTACAACATAATTTAAAAGAGGCACGAAATTGACGAAAAAGTTACACGAACCTGAAAAGAAGACCCCAAGAATTTTGAGTCGGAGACCACATGTATTTAAAAGTCAACGAAATAAGAAGTTCATTAAATCCAGGAAGATGTGCCAAGTTGGAACCCAGGTGTTGTGGCCCTTTCGAGATATTAGCTTGAATTGGACCCATGGCATATCAACTTGCACTTCCTGCAAATCTAAAAATTCATAATGTATTTCATGTTTCTTTGTTAAAAAATTGTGTTCATGATCCTACTCACATGATCGATAGGAACATGGTGTAGGTGGAACCAGAAGGAAAGTTCCAAGATGAACCTCTGTGCATTCTGGACAAGAGATAAATAGCTCTACGGAACAGAGTCGTCGCCTAGGTAAAAGTGTAATGGAAGCACTTTAGTCCTAAGGAGGCTACTTGGGAATTGGAGGAAGATTTGCAGAAATCTTATCCAATCATGTTCCGAGAAAGGAAAAAACACTGAGGACAGTGTTGTACTAAAGGGGGAAAGGATGTAATATCCCCAAAAATAAATTATTTTGGAAGACTGAAAATACTTAGGAATTTATTTCCATTTTTGGAAAATTCGAATTTCAAAAATTATTGCCATTTATGGCAATTCTTAATTGGGAATTTAGTTAATTGTAATTAATTATTGTGACTGGTTGGAAAAATATTTGATTTTCCCAACTAACTCTTTGACTATGACACTTGTAAGAGACAAATAATGTATATATTTATTTCTGAGAGACAAATGGAACAGTCAGGTTGAAATTAGTTGACCATGACTCCATGAGTGGAGAACAGGCTTGAATTACCTCAGGGATGAATTTTACAAGTGGAAAATACCTAAGCACAATATTCTTTTGCATATATAGCATATGGGAGGAGGCAGGACGTTGTCGAGTATGCTGGGGAAAAGATGAACTTGTTGTTACGAGAACTAATTCTGAGTGTGTGGCAAGGAGAACTTACGTTCTCACGAAATACAAACTTTCTATTATGAGCACTATTTCTGATTGTGAGGCAAGGAGAATTGGGGTCTGAAAGAGGACGATAACGAAAGAGGAGTTTGAGGTTCACCCTCATGGATTCATGGTCAGGCTAGGGGTGAATGGAACAAGTAATTTTGTTGTTCTATCCTATGGTTGGGTGGAACTTGGTTGTTCCATTTGTTGTCCATGCAATTTGTTAATATGTTCTTCTACTCTTCCCTGGTTGATCATTTTGTTGATTAATAATTGGTAGAATGTATTTTCTTAGTTCTAGTTAAACATTTTATGGATGAATGACTGATAGAATACATCTTCTTGTTGGGTAGAACGAAATGAATTATTGATTACGCCTTTAAAGTTGAATTATGCATTGAGTAGAGTCAAGGACAACTATTGTATGTGATAACCATTGTTAAATGTATGGAAGTTTCTTGAGTAGAGCTAAGAAAACCATTGTATGTATTTTTTTTGACGAAAGTGTGAAAGTTTCCTATCCCTTTGATATAATCTATGGTCTACAATAGAAAACAATTAACAGATCGATCTGTGACTGATATTAATGAATGTTTAAATTGTACAATTACCAAATGGAAGTTCGAACAAATATCAAAATTGGACTATATATGTATATGTGTTGTTACCTATACGGATTCTCCGAGCTATATGAACATATATTACACAAGAAGATATGTTTTGATTATTGTAAGCAATTTCCTCTTTAGACGACTATGTTAACTATAACAAAGGGGTTACAGTTTCTTTTCCTTTTTAATCTCAGGAACAAATGTCCAGGAACTTAAATACATAAACCTGTTACCTTTTACAGAGTTGGTCCCTTATTTAAGCGAGTCTTAAAACTCTACATAACATTTGCGATCATAACTATTGATTAGGTAAAATCGTCTCCAGTAGGGATTTCCCCCTCTATCCTTTCTTTAAGGATTGAAGATAAATTTAACCAACTATCTATAGGAGTGTGGTATAAAAAATACCAAGATAATAGTATGCTAGGGTAGATCTGTATATTTTTCAATAGAATATGTGTCATTAGATAATCGAAGGAAGCTCAAGGGTTAAGATCCATCCACGAGAAGCCACAATATTTCAATACGTTATATCTTAGAAAAGTAGTGCACTGGTTAGTCGCAAGGAAGTATCGAAGTTTCGTAAATCAGAAGATTTGGAAGAAGCAGAGTGAAATCTGTGAAACTCCGAAACACAAAATCCCAAAATCATCAGGACTGTCCATCAAAAGGGGGCACGTGGAAAGAGATCATCATTTCACTGACTCGCAGGGGGAAGAGGTCAAAGGGCGGAGTCGTGAGGATTTTTGAAATGCAAAATCACGATTTAATCTGAGTCATAGACTGAGGAGAGATCTGGATCGTCTATTATCCAGGGATAATTTTGAGGTATCGAGGATTGGAATAAGGGAAGTGAGAATTGATCCAACTTCGCGAAACGTGAATTATCCATGCACAAAGGGAAGATATGGAATGTTATATCCAGAGAAGCGTGAGCCATCGGATTTGGGTATTCTGAAATGTCGACATCTCGGAAGTTGGGAATGTGGAGGAAGTGTTTACTTGGAAATCGCAAGTCGTGAAATCATAACTTCTGAAAGCAAAGTCTAGACCATTGGATCAAGAAAGGATACATGTCAATGGGTTAGGAGATCCAGATGGAGGCAGGAGTTGAAGTGTTAAAATAGTCGTAACCCAGGGAGCGGAAGAGCTGAGAGTCATCAATCTATGAGGGCACACTTGTCACCATATCGGGAGCTCTAGAGAGAGTTACTCTAGATTTTTTAGTTTTATAACTGAAATAGTTGAATCTTGAATAATCAGAGTGAACGTTAGTCGTCGATCTAGGTTGGACAGGTGTCACCAGATTGTGGAATCCATAAGGATTCACTCTAGAGACTCATGGTTGTTGAAACTTGAAATCACCAAAGGGGGAGTCCCGAAAACGACGAGAACTGTCTATGTGAAAGAGGGCACGTGGCACCAGATCTATAACTTTGGGAGATACCTAGTCAATAGAGGCGAGCGATTGATATTTGATATCTAAGAAGTCCAGAGAAGCGGAACAAATCTAATTTTTTAGATCACCCGAAGTGAATCTGATCCATTAGAACCGTAGAGGAGACGTGGCGAATATCTTTAGACTCTGGGAAAAGACCTGAAGCAATTCTAGGCCATCCAATTTAAGTGGACACGTGGCAGGATTCTGCGTAATTTAAGGAAAAGGAAAAAGGGACTTGATATTTGACATCCCCAAAGGCTGGATCTGCGGATGATACCCTAGCCATGGATTTAAGGGGACATGTGGCAATAGATCTTCCACTCTGAGAGATCGTCACATAGAGAACATTAGAGTTGAGATTTCAAACTCCTGGAGGCAGAAAAGGTAGAGTCAACGATAGTCATTGATCCAGAGGGGAGCTATGTGTCGACAGATCGAGGGAGTCTAGGGAGACGTGTGGAAAAGGAAAGAAGGGAATATGAATGAATGGGCTAGTGAAGAGGATTTAGCGTTCGTAAACTAGGAAGCACCCAGAGCGTGCAGAGTCACAAGGTTTCAATTCTATGATAGATGCACTGAACCTTATTTTCTTTAAGCATGCAGTTCTATGATTTGGACTCCACATCGTTTAGACCTGTATGACATGGCTACTGTCTACGCTTAAGGATCTTTTGTAACTCGAGTGGGGTTCTTCCTCTGTAAATCTAACTTTAATACGTGTATATATTTATATATAGATATTGGGAAATGATCATAATGATTAGTGGGACTTTACTAACCATTACACTTATGTTAGATATGTTGGGAATCTTAGAGGCTCGGGTACAACGAAGTTACCTTAACCCTTTAAGTATATGACTATTGTGCAGTAGGAAAAAACCAGAGATAAAATATGTTATAATGATAGTTAATTTGTGTCAATAACTGGAAACATAAAGATTTAAAAAGTAAATAGTGATGTTAAATACCTACTTATAATAACATAAGTCCTTTCGATATAATTTGTTCGAAGAGAAAGAGATTTAATGTCCCTAAAAAACAAATTATTTGGTAAATTTGGGGCACATTACATATGGTATCAGCACAAAGGTTACAACACTTGGACCTTAGACAAGGAATTTTTTTTTTCTTAACACATGTTTTCTTCTTTATGAAAAAACTAACAAAAACAATTACTGTTACAAACAAAAAAAAATTTATTTATGTTGTGATCATGGCAGCACAAAATGAAGCTGAGATTAGACTCGAGGAGAATCCTACAAAATTACCTCCTAAAGATCCAAGGTAGAACAATGATGTAAGTTCACCTACCAAGGTTCTGGAAACCATAAGGAATCTGATTGTGGAACTACAAGTTTTCAAAGAAGACAATGAAAAACTGAAAAAGGCACAACAAGAACAACAAGAAATAAATGAAGTATTGTTGCATAACATAGTAACAAAGAAGAACCTGAAGGACAATAATGAGGAAGAAGAGGTCAGTAAAAGGGCCTCCAAAAATTCTGGTGCTAAAGGAAAAAGGGGAAAGCTCTTCTGAAGGTACACCATCAACATAAGATAAAACAACCAATGGAAGAAAAAGGAAACAGTTGGACCATATTGAGGGATATTTTAAGAAAAACAAACCGTCCACCTTTGATGGGGAATCCAAGACAGGAGAGGAGGCTGAAGCATGGTTACTAGACATAAAAAAGTATTTCCAGATCTACAACTATTCCAACAATATGAAGGTGAGAATCACCATCTATAATCTGAAAGGAAAGGCAAGCATATGGTGGTAAGAACTGAAGTTGGCCAAGGGCCTAAAGGAAAAACAAATGGAGTGGTAGGATTTTAAGAAATAGTTTAAGAAACAATATTTATCTGAAAGTTACTATGAAATAAAAACCAAGGAGTTTTATGAACTATGACTCGGTCAAATGACTATGGATGACCTAATAAACAAATTCCTGGAATTATTAGGGTCTGTGCCTTTTATCCGAGAGGAAAAAGTAAAAATCCAGTGGTTCCTAAGTTGTTTACCACATTCCTATAAGGATAGAATCGAATTTGATAACCCCATGTCCTTAAGTGAAGTTTTCAAGATGGTTCGAATGTGTTACGACCAATACAAATAGCAGTCAGAATTTCCCAAGGCTTGGAAGACCATAAACAAGACCAAATGAACCAATGGAATAAGAGGTATCAACCAACCACTTTCCAAAACACAACAAAGAGTTTTCCAAGGAAAACATTTCACTCCAATGACTAGAATACTTCAGGAGGTGGTAAACCATTTAATCTATGAACAAAGAAGTTTGGAGACAACCCGAGAGAATCGTTAACATGTTGGGAATGTGGAGAACCTCACTTAAGGAGGAACTATCCACATTTAACTGCTGTAGATAAGACTACGATTCAAAACCTACAGGAAGCCTCTACAGTGGGAGATGTGGGAATAATCTTACATAGGATCAATGCAGTCGTGGACGACTGACAAGCTGATCACCAGTCCACTGTAGTGGAAGTTGAAGGTAAAGTTAACAATACTCATGTTTCTGTTTTAATTGATCTAGGAGCTACGTTGAGTTATATTGCTCCTGTTGTAGTGGATTCAAATAAACTTAAGAAAACAAGACATGCAAAATATTCTCTAGTAAAACTAGCAACGGGAACAAAAAGAAAAGTATCTGATTTTATTTCTGATAATGAGTTCAGTTTAGGTGATCAAAACACAAAGATAAATCTAAATATTCTACCATTAGGATCTTATGATATAATTATCAGGATGGACTGGTTAGAGAGACATAAAGAAGTTTTAGATTGTTATGAAAAAATCACTCAAGTATAAAGACGAAAACAACACTTTTAGGACAATACAAGGCATATAAAAACTAGTCTCAGTTAGACAAATTTCAACAATGCAATTTAAGAAGTGCAAGAGAAAAGGTTGTCAGATTTATGCTATCCAAGTGACAAATCTGTTGGAAAAACAAAACAAACCTAGCTTGGAGGATTTTGTCGTCTTCCATGATTTTAGAGATGTGTTTGTTGATGAGATACATGAATTTCCCCCAGGAGAGAGATAGACTTTTCTATCGACCTACTGCCTGGTTTGGCCCCTATATCTAAGGAACCCTACCGAATGAGTTTTCCCAAGTTAATAGAATTAAAGATTCAACTAAAAGAACTACTGGACAAGGAATACATCGAGACAAGTGTCTCACCATGGGGAGCACCAGTCCTTTTTATTATAAAGAAATATAAAACTCTAAGATTATGCATTGATTACAGACAATTAAACAAAAGGACTGTTAAGAACAAATATCCCTTACCTAGAATCAATGATCTGTTCGATCAAGTAGGTGGGGCAAAGATTTTTTCTAAATTGGATTTAGGATCTAGTTATAATTAGGTTAGAATAAAAGATGAGGACATAAGTAAAACAACATTCAGAATGAGATATGGACATTAATAATTTGTTGTTATACCGTTTGGACTCACTAATGCACCAATGACATTTATCTGTCCAATGAACAACATTTTCAGTTAGTACTTGGATACGTTTGTTTTGGTAATTATTCACAATATCCTAGTGTATTCTAAAACAAAAGAAGAACATGAAGAAGACCTAAGGATAGTACTGCAAACTTTAAGAAAACACAATCTGTATGCTAAATTCGACAAGTGTGACTTTTATCAAAAGAAAATACAGTTCCTAGGACATGCAATTTCTGAAGAAGGTATTGTCGTCGATCCTGAGAAAATAAGAGCCATCATGGAATGGTCGATCCATAAGGACGTAGTGGACATCTGATCATTCATGGGAATCACCGGATATTATGACATATTTATAGAGGGATTATCCAAGATAGCATACCCTATCACATCATTACAAAAGAAGGGAACCAAGTTTAACTGGTCACAAAAATGTGAGGAAAGTTTTAATAAGTTAAAGGAATTTTTAACAACCGCACCCATTTCAAAGATAGAAGATCCAGACAAAGACTTCACAGTCTATGTGGATGCGAGTAAAGAAGGTTTGGGAGGTGTCCTAACTCAATAAGGGAAAATTATTTGTTATGAGTCCCTAAAACTGAAAGAGAATGAACGAAACTACGTCACTCCTGACTTAGAGTTAGCAGTTCTAATACATGCTTTAAAGATGTGGTGACAATATATAATGGGTAGAATTTTTTTGTTATTGACTGATAATAGTGGTGTGAAATTGTTTTTTGTCAACCAAACCTCAACACAAGGCAATAAAGGTGATTGGCCTTCTTGAGCAAATTTGATGTCGAGGTAAGACACATCAAGGGTAAGGAAAATAAGGTGGCTAATGCTTTAAGTAGAAGAATTCATGGGTTGTTTGAAATAAACATTAGCAGGGTTGAAAGCAATCTTGAGAAGAGGATAAGGGTTGTAGGTAATAATGATGAAAAATACATTAAAACAGTGGCATATTTACGAAATAATGTAGAAAATTTAGACAAAACAAATTTGAGTTTGAACAAAAATGGTATTCTAAGATTTGAAAATAGATTATATATACCAGATTTTGTTGAATTAATGTCAACTATTTTGGATGAAGTACACAATAAACCATATTATGGTCATCCCAGATACCCGAAAATGGTAACAACACTAAGGAAGTTATTTTATTGGCCTAATATGAAAAGCGAGAAAGTAGAATACTTATCTAAGTGCCCAGATTGTCAACAAGTGAAAGATGAACACCAACATCCATCCGGCCTATTGTAGCCTCTACCTATGCTGGAATGGAAATTGGAGACTATATCACTGGATTTTATTACAGGTTTGCCTAGAACTCAAAAACAAAACGATTCAATTATGGTAGTAAGTCTGCACACTTTATTCCTATAAAGTCTACTTTTAAATCTATTAACATTGCTGAAATATTCATGAACGAAATTTTTACACTGCATGGTACTCCAAAAATGGTGATTTTAGATAGAGACATAAAATATACGTCTACTTTTTGGAAAGAATTGTTTGCAGGGTTGAATAGTAACTTGAATTTCAGCACAAGCTATCATCCACTAACGGATGGAAAGACTAAATGAACAAACCAAATCATAGAATATATGTTATGAATGTACGTAAGGACGAAACCAAGTAAGTGGGAAGACTACATGCACTTGGTGGAATTTGCATACAACAATGGTTACCAGGCGTCGGCTAAGATGAGCCCCTTCGAAGTATTGTATGGAATAAAGTGTACAACTTTGATTAGTTGGGCTAACTCAGTTTACAGACTTGTGGTGGGACCCGAAATGCTCCAATAAATGGAGAGTACGGTAAAAAAAAGTACAAAATAATTTAAAAGAGACACAGGACTGACATAAAAGTTACGCGAACCTGAAAAGAAGACCCAAAAAAATTCGAGTTGGAGACCATGTGTATTTAAAATTCAAAGCAAGAAGAAGTTCATTAAATCTAGGCATATGTGCCAAGTTATCACCAAGGTTTTGTGGCCCTTTCGATATATTAGCTTGAATTGAACCCGTGGCATATCAACTTGCACTTCCTGCAAATATGAAAATTTATATTGTATTTCATGTTTCTTTGTTAAAAAATTATGTTCATGATCCTACTCACATGATCAATTGTAACATGGTGAAGGTGGAAATAGAAGGCGAGTTCCAAGTGGAACCTCTGTGCATTCTAGATAAGAGAGAAATAACACTACGAAATAGAGTCGTCGCCCGGGTAAAAGTACAATGGAAACACTTTAGTCCTGAGGAGGCTACTTGGGAATTGGAGGAAGATTTGTAGAAATATTATCCAACCCTGTTCCGAGAAAGGAATGAACACTGAGGACAGTGTTGTACTAAAGGGGGAAAGGATGTAATATCCCCAAAAATAAATTATTTTGGAAGACTAAAAATACATAGGAATTTATTTCCTTTTTGGCAAATTCAAATTTGGAAAATTATTGCCATTTATGGCAATTCCAAATTGGGAATTTAGTTAATTCTAATTAATTATTGTGACTGGTTGGGAAAATATTTGATTTGCCCAACTAACTATTTGACTATGACACTTGTAAGCGACAAATAATTTATATATTTATTGTTGAGATACAAATGGAACGACCAGGTTGAAATCAACTCACCGTGACTCCATGAGTGGGGAACATGCTTGAATTACCTCAGTGATGAATTTTACAAGTGAAAAATCTAGAATTTGGCCATTGGCAGCCCCTGAAAATCAAGGAATTGTAAAGCTGTGAAAACTCCCAAGGGGAAAAGACCTAGGCACAAGATGATTTTGCATATATAGAATATGTGAGGAGGGAAGACGCTGCCGAGTATGCTGGGGAAAAGACGGACTTTCTATTATGAGCACTAATTCTAAGTGTGAGGCAAGGATAACTTATGATTTGAAGAAATACAGACTTGTTGTTATGAGCACTAGTTCTGAGTGTGAGGAAAGGAGAATTTTCATATGAAATAGGACGGTAGAAAAAGAGGAGTTCGAGGTTCACCCTCATGGATTCATGGTCAAGCTAGGGGGTGAACGGAACAAGTAATTTGGTTGTTTTGTTCTATGGTTAGGTGGAACTTGGTTGTTCCATTTGTTGTCGCAGCAATGTTTTCAGATATGTTCTTCTACTCTTCCCTGGTTGATCAGTCTGTTGATTAATAATTGGTAGAATGTATTTACTTAGTTATGGTTAAATGTTATATGGATGAATGACTAATAGAATACATCTGCTTGTTGGGTAGAAGGAAATGAATTATTGATTAGGCCTTTACAATTGAATTATGCATTGAGTAGAGTCAAGGACGACTGCTGTATGTGCTAACCATTGATAAATGTATGGAAGTTTCTTGAGTAGAGCTAAGAAAACTGTTTTATGTATTGTTGTTGACAAAGGTGTGAAAGTTTCCTATCCCTGTTACATAATCTATGGTCTGCAATAGAAAAAAATTAACGGATCGGTCTCTGACTGATATTAAGGAATGTTTAAATTGTACAATTACCAAATGGAAGTTCAAATGAATATCAGAATTGGACTATATGTTTATATGTGTTGTTACCTATATGGATTCTCCAAGCTATATGAACATCTATTACACAGGAAGCTATGTTTCGATTATTGTAAGAAATTTCCTCTTTAGCCGACTATGTTAACTATAACAAAGGGGTTACAGTTTATTTTCCTTTTTAATCACAGGAACAAATGTCCAAGGACTTAAATACATAAACCTGTTACCTTTTATAGAGTTGGTCCCTTACTTAAGCGAGTCTTCAAACTCTACATAACATTTGTGATCATAACTATTGATTAGGAAAAATCATCTCCACTAGGGATTTCACCCTCTATCCTTTCTTTAAGGATAGAAGATAAATTTAAGCAGTTGTCAATAGGAGCCTGGTATAAAAACTACCAAGATAATAGTATGCTACAGTAGATCCATATATTTTTAAATAGAATCTGGGTTGTTAGATGATCGAAGGAAGCTCAAGGGTTAAGATCCATACAAGAGAAGCAAAGATCTTTCAAGTCGTTAGATCTCAGAAAAGTAGCGCTTTGGTTGGTCACGAGGAAGTATCGATGTTTCGCAAATTAGAAGATTTGGAAGAAGCAGAGTGAAACTCTGAAACACGAAATATCGAAATCATCGGGATCGTCCATCGAAAGGGGACATGGGGCAAGAGATCAACATTTCGCTAACTCGTAAGGGGAAGAGATCAAACGACGGAGTCGTGAAGATTCACGAAACGTGAAATCACGATTTAATCTGAGCCATTGATCGAGGAGAGATATGGACCATCAATTTTCAAGGGAGAATTTTGGGGTATCGGAGATTGGAAGTAGGGAAGTGAGCACCGATCCAACTTCATGAAACACGAAGTCTTGATGCACAAAGGGAATATGTGGACCGTTAGATCCAGAGAAGTGCGAGAGTTTGGATTTGGGAATTCTGAAATGTCATCATTTTGGAAGTCGGGAATGTGGAGGAAGTGTTAACTTGGAAATCACAATTTGCAAAATCCTAATTTGTGAAAGGAGAGTATAGACCGTTGGATCCAGAAAGGATATGTGTCAATGGGTCAGGAGATCTAGAAGGAGGCAAAAGTTGAAGTGTTAAAACATTCATAGCCCAGGGAGCCAAAGAGCTAAGAGTCGTCGATCTGTGAGGGGACACCTGTCACCATATCGGGAGCTCTGGAGAGAGTTAACATGGAGTTTTTAGTTTGAGAACTGAAACAACCGAAGCCCGAATAGTTGAACCGAACATTAGCCATCGATCTAGGTTGGACAAGTGTCACCAGATTGTGGAATCCGGAAGGATTCACTCCGGAGACTCGTGGCTATTGAAACTTAAAATCGCCGAAGGCCGGAGTCCTGGAAATGACAAGAACCATCTATGTGAAAGAGGGCACGTGGCTCCATATCTATAACTCTAGGAGATACCGAGTCAGCAAGGGCGAGAGATTGATATTTGAGATCTCAGAAGTCCAAAGAAGAAGAATAGATATGAGCCGTTAGATCACCCGAAGTGAATCTGAGACGTCATACTATAGAGGAGATGTGGAAAAGATCTGTGGACTCCGTGAAAAGACCTAAAGAAATTCTAGGCCTTCCAATTTAAGTGGACACGTGGCAGGATTCCACGTAATTTAAGGAGAAGGAAAAAGGGACTTCAGATTTGATATCCTCGAAATCCAGATCCGTGAAGGAGACCTTAGCCGTGGATTCAAGGGGACAGGTGGGAATAGATCTTCCACTCTGGGATATCGTCACGCATAGAAGAGTAGATTTGAGAGTTGAAACTCTCAGAGGCTGGAAAGGCGAATTCAACGATAGTCATTGATCCAGAGGGGAGCTACGCATCAATAGATCGAGGGAGTCTCGGGAAAAATGTGGAAAAGGAAGGAAGGGCATATGAATGAAGGGGCTAGTGAAGAATAGATACTTACCATATACTGAGAAGCACCCAGAGTGCGCAGAGTCATAAGGTTTCAAGTTTGTGATAGATGCACTGAACCTTATTTTATTTAAGCATGCAATTCTATGATTTGGACTTCACATCGTTTAGACTTGTATGACATGGCTACTGTCTATGCTTAAGGATATTTTGTAATTCAAGTGGGTTTCTTCCTACGTAAATCTAACTTTAATACGTGTATATATTTATATATAGATATTGGGAAATGATCATAATTATTAGTGGGACTTTACTAAACATTACGCTTATGTTAGATATGTTGGGAATCTTAGAGGTTGGGGTACAACCAAGTTACCTTGACCCTTTAAGTATATGACTATTGTGCAGTAGGAAAGAACCAGAGATAAAATATGTTATAATGATAGTTAATTTGTGTCAATAACTGGAAACAAAAACCTTGAAAAAGTGAATAGTGATGATAAATACCTACTTATAATAACAGCAGGCCTTTCGAGATAAGTTGTTCGAAGAAAAAGATATTTAATGTCCCTAAGAAAAAAAAATTACTTGGTAAATTTGGGGAACATTACAAAACTTACTGAAGATCATTGAACTACAACATCGGGCATGGAGTCATAACCTCTCCGCATATTGAAGGAAATCAAGCTAACTATCAGATCAAGAGATTATATGCTGATGGGTAGAGGAATGGAGAATATGAAAAAAATATGAATGTCTACAAACAAATATTATCTCTATAGAATGGACTAAAACGTGATTGAACAAACAATGATTAACATGCAATTTGCAGCACATTCTCTACTACTCAAGGATCCATTAACCAAGGAAATCCTTTGATCTTCAAAATTTGCACTATATTCGAGAAATAAGATGAAAGAAGAAATTGAGAACAAAGAAGTCACATTCTGATAAAAACAACTTTCATGAATCTTCCATGGCAGAAAAAATTTACATCATAGTCCCTCGGGCTTACAAGAAAGTAGGTATACTCCTCAATCTCTCTCGACCATCTGGACCAAACCCCTCTAACCTTGAATAGCTTCCAAAATATAGCCATTTCCTTATTCCCTTATCCTAAGAGTTTGATATCTTCAGTTTTCTAATATTATAGCAAACTCAAACAAACTCCTATATTTTAGGGTTTAGTTATTTGAATAATTAAATGTATGTTGATCACATCTCAACTAAATGAGTAGATGGTGAAACATTTGTCCCTATCTTCCACCTGATGGTTTGAAACAATCTATCCCATCTCAATCAAATAGGCACTGATCTTGGTTGACTCTGCAATTTTGCAGCGTACCTGCTAGAGTCTAGGCCACTGGATCGAGAAAGGAAACGTGTGGATTGTTCAGGAGATCTAGAAGGAGGCAGAATTTGAAGTGTTAAAATAGTTGTAACCTGGGGAGCCGAAGAGCTAAGAGTCGTCGATCTGCAAGGGGACACTTGTCACCATATCGGGAGCTTCGGAGAGAGTTACTCCTGAGTTTTTAGTTTTATAACTGAAACAGTAGAATCCTGAATAATTGGAGTGAACATTAGCCATCGATATAGGTTGGATAGCTGTCACCAGATCATGGAATCCATAAGGATTCACTCCAGAGACTTGTGGTTTTTGAAACTTGAAATCACCAAAGTTCGAAGTCCTGGAAATAATGAGAATCGTCGATGTGAAAGAGGGCACGTGGCACCAGATCTAGAACTCTGGGAGATACCCAGTCAGTAGAGGCAAGAGATTGAGATTTGATGTCTAAGAAGTCTGGAGAAGCAGAACATATATGAGCTGTTAGATCACCCGAAGTGAATCTAATCCATGAGATCTATAGAGGAGACGTGGCAAAGATCTTTGAAATCTGGGAAAATACCCGAAGCAATTCTAGACCGTCCGATTTAAGTGGACACATGGCAGGATTCCGTGTAATTTAAGGAAAAGGAAAAAGGGACTTGAGATTTGAGATCCCCAAAGGCCATATTTGCAGAGGAGGCCCTAGCCATGGATTCAAGGGGACATGTGGCAATAGATCTTCCACTATGGGAGATCGTCACACAGAGAACAGTAGAGTTGAGATTTGAAACTCTTGGAGGCCAAAAATGGGGAGTCAATGATAGTCATTGATCCAGAGGGGAGCTAGGTGTCGAAAGATCGAGGGAGTCTAGGGAGACGCATGGAAAAGGAAAGAAGGGCATATGAATGAATAGGCTAGTGAAGAGGAGTTAGCGCCCATAAACTGAGAAGCACCCAAAGCATGTAGAGTCAGAAGGTTTCGAGTATGTTATAGATGCACTGAACCTTATTTTCTTTAAGCATGCAATTCTACGATTTGGGATCCACATCATTTAGACCTGTATGACATGGCTACTATCTACACTTAAGGATCTTCTGTAATTCGAGTGGGGTTCTTCCTCTGTAAATCTATTGTTAATACGTGTATATATTTATATATAGATATTGGGAAATGATCATAATGATTATTGGGACTTTACTAACCATTACACTTATGTTAGATATGTTAGGAATCTTAGAGGCTCGGGTACAACGAAGTTACCTTGACCCTTTAAGTATATGAATATTGTACAGTAGGAAAGAACCAGAGATAAAATATGTTATAATGATAGTTAATTTGTGTCAATAACTGGAAACATAAAGCTTGAAAAGGTAAATAGTGATGCTAAATACCTACTTATAATAATAATAGTCCTTTCGAGATAAGTTTGTTCGAAGAGAAAGAGATTTTGTAACAACCCTAGTTAAATAATTTCTTAAGGTTTATCAAGTATAATTAATTAAATAATTAAGTGTCCTAATGTGTATTAGTTAAATAATGATTATTTATTAATAATATTAATTAATTAATTATTTATTGTTTAATATATGTTTATTAATTAATTAACTCATTTAATGTTTGGGTAACGAATTAAAGGCTTGATAATTTTTAATTTATTTAATAGAAGACTTAACGTATGAAGGGATAAGGCCTCGAATGGAGGGATAAGGCATTGAATGGAGGGATGAGGCATTGAATGGAGGGATAAGGTATTAAATTGAGGGATAAGGTGGGTGGCATTGAATTAAGGGAGGAGGCGGTGAATGGGAAGGAGGATATGAGGGGGAAGAGGCATTCGGCAGGATGACTTTTGGAATTTTGTGAAAAGGAAGCATTATTGGAGATTAGGGACTGTGTTTTTCTGGTTTGTATTTTTCTGGTTTGGAGTTTGGGTGGAATGTTATAGGGGAGCATCAGTTGCTGGGAGTTTTGGGCTCGGGGTCTCGAAATCCTTACAGAATCCTGGAGTTAGGGAGCTGGAGAGGCTCTATTCCTAGCTGGATGGGTGGTTAGACGATTTTGGGCAGTCCATCAATAGAGTTGGGGACAACAGAGTTGGGAGTTTGAGGTAAGCAATTTCATTATTCTGTTGTTTTAGGAAATTGTTTATAATCTGCTCGTAAATATTATTATGTTGTATTATGTGGTTATCATCATGTTGTTGAATATGCTTATATGTTGACTAATGAAATTGCTTATACGTTGAAAGAAATTTTAAACTTAAATGTATTAAGTTTTAGGTTTTGTTAATTAGGATCTTACACATGGTATCAGAGCCAAGTTTCAAAGACTGAAACCTAAGGCCTTACCAACCACATAATTGTGCAAACTATTTCCTGAAACAACTCCCATCCTACAACCTAAAACCCTTGAATCAACTTAAGATATAAATAAATAGAAATGACATATAACCCTAAGTAGACTACCCAGAATGAATGTGAGAGTGTGCATGCTTCCCAGGAGAATTGAAGGAGGGTATGTGCATTAAAAAAAGAGATACTCTCCTTGGTTCTAGCCACCTGTAAGAATGACTCTTCACCTGCACAGGCTAAGAATTAATAAGAGTTACAGTCTGTAATACTATAAAACAAACATGGGTATTTCATTATACCACATTTATAAAATATGTTATATATTTATACAATTAATATTTTATATCTTCAACAATAGGTAATAACAAATCAACTGGTAAATGAGACTATATACATAATACAAAACTCTTCATCGTTGCTAATGGAGTTACATCTAATAAAATAAAGTGAAACAAGATCATAAAATAGTCATAATAATACCCATATGGTAGATACATCTAACCATGTAGAAACTAGGAAACCCAAAACCGATGACAAAAACAAACAAAAAAGAGAGAAACTATGGACGAATACAGTCTGCACAACTTGTTTATTTGTTTATTTAAAGTTCTTATGATTTCTCCAATTCACCATCATGGTGTTAATTCCATTTGTGAGAGGCCACTCTCCATAGTCTATTATAACTAACAAGGTAGTAGTTATAAAACAATTTGCAATAAGTGGAAGTGACCATCAATGCAAAGACACACATAACCATCTAGCTTTATTTTAATATTATACTCTCCTCTCTAACCAATAGCCATGCCAAAACTTGGTCCCTACAATCATCCACATCCCCAACAAATTCAGTTATCAGCATTGCCCACTAGCACGACTGCTAAATTGCAGCTCATAAACATAGAAATCTTCAGATCGAGAAGCCAAAAGACCAAAAATCACAGATCTAACCCACTCCTTTTATAATAATCATTCCAAAAGCCTCCAACAACAAATTTCTCTATAACCTTAAAAAAATCCTAAAAATTGAAATTCACCCAAATTAAAAACAAAAACTCAAACTCACGCCCAATACAACGATTTTCGCGCATTTATCGTATACTCCAAAAAAAAATCCTAAAAATTGAAATTCACCCAAATTAAAAACAAAAACTCAAACTCACGCCCAATACAACGATTTTCGCGCATTTATCGTATACTCCAAAAGATCTCTTGCAGACACCCACCAAAGACCGTATTGACGTCTGAAAACCGTGGATCTCCCGAGCTTCGAACTGTGGACGTAGATGTACTGCAAATTCGCAATCGACAGACAAAATGAAAGCTACGAGGGTTGAATAGAAGATCTTTATCCCTCCTTCTTTTCAGAGAACAGTGAATTGGATCGGTGCTTATGGATCTCCATATGCATGTGTTGATCGATCCATGGACGGATTTGTGACAAATATCTCCATCTATCTTATGTCATCTCACTATAAAATTTACACACTAAAAACCTGGGAGAGGCACTTACATTCCATTGAATACGCAAATTTATCCGTAACTGTTAAACAAAATACAGGACACCCCATAATCTTCAACACTGATATATAACCATCCACAATAATCCACTTTCTATTCTATCTTCTAAGACTGTTTATGCATCTCCGCTTATAAATTTATTTGAAGAATATGAATGCATGATTCTAATGAATAAATGCAGGCAGATCGGCATTGTAAATAGACACAGTGACAGTGGATGGCAGCATAGGCATCGAGGCAGAGTTATTGGGGTTTCGAGCGCATTGTTCACCTCAACAAGTCGAACAAGCCACACAAAAACCAAGCCAAGCACCTACACCAACACACAAGCTATCGCAACAAGCCAAGCTCCAATACCACACTCCACAAGCCAAGGTAACGTGGAAAACCATGAAGGAGAATCCACGAGGAATCTCACAGCCATGCTCTTTGCAAATAGCACAAGAAAACAACCTAGAGGCTCGTTGCTTGTTTGAGCCTTCAAGCGCCCGAGAACAAGAACCAGGGCATCGACAACACTCACACCAACTGCCATAGAGGATCCCACAAGCCAAAACAGCGCACATTGCATAAAAAAAAAAACATACAAAGCCAAGCACCTGCAACACAACACAGGTCGGTCTAGACCGAGCGCCCAAGGGATAAGATGTTGAAAAGAAAAAAATAAAATAAAATAAATATATATATATATATATATTGGCCTAGGGCCAACCTCCAAGTACTCAACACCGAGAGTTAAGAACACAAAGCTTAGCGCTGAACGCGAAGCCCACAGGGAGCATAACAGGTGCACAGTGGCGTCAAACATTAGAACACAACCAGCGCACAAGTCATTTACTAGAAAATATATACAAGCTAGTGCTCAGAGTCAAGCATCGAGCCACTGAGGGAGGAGTCTTCAGCCATTACCATAACTCCACCGCAGTTGCAGAGTAGGAGATGCCCAGGGTGCATTCGCATAATTAGATAGGCGACATATTGATTGGGGTTTGGGGATAAAGGCACGGGAAGAGTGCGTTTAGGGTTTAGGGCGGTGCACGTGGGCCTCATGCGACGACCCACGATGCCTGTTTCAAATTAAATATTTTTTTTATTGTTTTAATTTTATGTAATATTTTTTTTGTTTTTTAGTTAAAAAAATAATAATTAATTAAAAATAATTTATTTATTATCATTACTTTAAATTATTAGAAATATTTAAATTATATATATATATATATATAATTTAAATCTTTAAAATTATTATTAAATTAAATATTTAAGTTATTATATATATATATATTAATTTAAAGATTTAAATTATATGATTTAAATTAATTTAAAATATAATTAAAGATTTAAATTGTATAACTGCTTCACCTTATTATTATTAATTTAAAATAATATCATTGCGATCATCTATTAATTTTAAATAAAATCTTAAAATCTTAACTATTTGCTAGCACCAGAATTAATTTAAAATATATATTTTAAATTAAAGGTTTAAGTTATTATATGTTTTAAATTAAAGATTTAAATATATGATATTAAAGATTTAAGTTTTAAACCTTAGTTTTAAAGAATTAAAGATTTAAATTATATAATTTAAATTTAGGTTTAAACTTATATAGGTTTAAAACTAAGGTGATTAACTCATTAGTTCTTAATAATTAATCAACATTAAGTTGAAAATCACATTAATTAGTTTTAAACGAAAAGTTTAAGGACTTAGACTAAAATAAGCGGGAGGGGGTTTCATGCACGTTAGGAAAGTAAGCTAGAGGAATTGGTGAGTATGGTGCAAAGTTAGCGTAGCTACCAGACAAGGGATTCANCTTAGGCAGTGACACCAAGCTTAGAGGCTTAACCCTAATCTAGCCACCTCCCCTAAAGAGAGTAACGTCTGTTTATAAACAAGTAAAAAAAAAAAAACTTACGCCTAAGCCTGTTTTCTAGTTTAAGTTGCACAAATGTGAAATGTCCTTGAACTCACCCTAAAAAATTTGGTTGATGCAGGTTAAATTATACAGGATGGTTAGGACTCGAGGAAATCGAGGCAGAGGGGCATCATCGTAGGGACCACCAACGCCGCCACCACCATCGCCTGAACTAGCTCTCATACTGTGCTCTTTGGAGGCCATAAATGAGACTTTAAAGGGGCGTCAACCAACAGGGATCAAAGTGGAGCCCCCACCATCTGGAACGAGTAATCCAGAAGCATCGAGGGATTCAGGGGGAGGACCTTCACCCAAAGACATCACTAGAGACCTGCAAAAGATCAAACTTTTGGAGTTTGTCGGGGTCGTTCCAATGAATGTGCAGAACCATGGTTGGAAGGCATGACAAGGTGCTTTGCCTTAAGAGACTATGCATCCACTTCAAAGGTGAAGATAGTGATTTTTCAATTGAGAGACAGTGCCTTGAACTAGTGGGGAAAACTGGAAAGGCAACTGCATCTTACCCCAGACACCGTATCTTGGTAACTTTTCGAGGAGAGGTTCCAAAGGAAATATCTGCCAGCTTACTATGAGGAACAACAGGTGGGAGCATTGCATGCTCTAGTACAGGGAAACATGATCGTAGAAGAATATGATATTAGGTTTATGGAATTGATCAAATATGTTTCATACATGGATAATGATTAATGATAGGTAGAACGCTTTGTCTATGGGTTAAACCCTAAGATAAGGGCTATGGTGTGGATGTGGAAACCGTCTTCAGTAGCAGAAGCTGTGGAAAATGCACATTATGTGGAGGAACACATGAACTTAACTAGAGGTACAAGACCGACCTTTCCGCATTGTCATGGATTCATGGGGAAGGCCCCTAGGACATTTCCCAGGGGAGGGGGCTCAAGGCCACCTCCATATGGTAATAGAGTCGCACCAAGGACAATAGCCGTAGGTATTTCAATGGAATCAAGTGCAACATCACGCTCATCACCAACGATGCAGGCAGGTCCACGGTCGTCTCAGGGAGTAGCTAGTAGGGGCAGGGGTTCCAGGGGAAGGAACTCATTTCAAAGACAGTCACAGAAGCACAGGTTCAATCTCATGTTACCTGTTGGGGATGTGGAGGACCCCATTACCTCCGTGACTGGCCCGAGTTACAATCAGGATTTGTGCATAGAGAAGGAAAGGTCATGATGGGAAGAGCAAGTGGCAGCCACCAGATTTATGCAACGGTTAATAATCGTCAGGCGGAACATCAATCCACGGTGATGGAGTCATCAGGTACGCTAAATCATATCAATGTAAAGCTTTTATTTGATTATGGTTCTACAGATAGTTTCATTTCACCATCTGCATTAGAAAAGAGTGGGTTGGCAGCCTATGAGCATGATGACTTTAAATAAGTTGAGATGGATTCCAGGGAAAAACAAGCGGTAGGACCTAGCGTTGATAATTGTATAGTAGACCTGGGAGTGTGTACTACCTGGTTGAAGGTATACATCATTGCTCTCGGGACATATGACCTAATCATTCGAATGGATTGGTTAGAATTTCATCGAGCTTTGGTTGATTGTTTCACAAAAAGGGTACATTGTGTCGACGATGAAGGAATACTAGTAGATATCCACGGTGTATGGAAACGAGTGTCTCTATTCTTTATCTCAACTATGAAGGTTAAGAGGTGCATGAGGAAAGGGTGTCGACTATATGTAGTGGAAGCAGTGAATGAAAGGAAGGGACCCTCCTTGGATCAATACCCGATATTGTCATAATTTAAGGACATTTTTCTGAACAATTTACCAGGGTTACCTCCTGAGAGGGAGCTTGATTTTACTATTGAGCTAAAACTTGGCGCAGAACCAATTTCCAAGACTTTGTATCGGATGACAGTGCCAGAACTTTGTGAGTTGCAGATGCAGTTGAAAGAGCTACTCGACTTAGGGCTAATAAGGCCCAATGTATCACCTTGGGGTGCACTTGTAATCTTTGTGAAGAAGAAGGATGGTTCCTTACGATTGTGTATAGATTACAGGGACTTGAACCCTACTACAGTGAAAAATAGGTACCCAATGTCATGAATAAATGACCTCTTTGATCAGATGAAAGGAGCAGTGATATTCTCAAAAATTTATTTGCGATCAGGGTATCACCAGTTAAGGATTAAGGAAGGCAATATTCCTAAAACTGCATTTCGAACTCGGTTTGGACATTGCGAGTTCATCATAGTACCTTTCGTATTGACCAATGTGCCAACAGTATTCATGAGCCTCATGAACGGAGTATTCCGGAAGTACTTAGACTGTTTTGTACAAGTCTTTCTAGATGACATCCTCATCTATTCTAAGAATGAAAGAGAACATGAGGAACACCTATGAGTAGTGTTGTCCTGCCTTAGGGAGAACAAATTGTATGGGAAGTTGTCAAAGTGTTCCTTCTTCCAGAAATAAATTCATTATTTAGGTCATATCATTTTCGGCGAAGGAATCTCTGTGGACCCAGAAAAGGT
>SNQJ01S0065103.1:25775-37770 GCA_010110895.2 Picea sitchensis | reverse complement strand
AATTCACTCAGTGATCTAAATCTAAATAAAACTTTTCTATAACTAGTTAACTGAAATAATTACCATATTCAAACAACTTATTCTGAATCATATAATTCAACTCTGAATTGTAAGTGGCTTGTGAAAGAGGTCAATCCACATTACTAAAAACATCATCAATTAAATTTCCCTTTCAAAACTCAGGTGAATGCTCAATTGAGAGGCTACATTTAATCTTTTAATTCAAAAAAGACTCTTTACGTCTTCTTCTTCCCCTAAAAATCATCACAAATAAAATGAAACAAAAATATTAAAGGAAAGGAAAAGAAAGGCTACATTTAAACTCTTAATCCAAGATATTCATTTCCCATAAAAAGCATGACAAATAAAATGAAAAAATAATATATTAATCCAAAAAAAACTCATGTTTCCTCTTCCCCTTTCTTAAAAATCATGACAACTAAAATCGAAAATAAAAAAATGTTATAGTATCCTATAATGAAAAAAATATAAATTTTATGGTTAATTTCATTTAATCATTTTTTTTAAATGTCAAAAATTTTAAAGAAAATACAAAATATCATTTACATATATAAGTAGTGAAATTTCATGCTTAATTTTGTTTTAATCTCTTTATTTATAAATATCAATATTTTTAAAAAAAAATCATGAAAACATGTTTTTTTATAATGATAATAATCATACTCTAATTAAGTTCATGTTCAACTCTATAATAATAATAATAATATAATTTTAAAGTCACTTTCAAACCAAACACTAACTTGGTGTATGAGATTTCTTGTTTTTGAGACATGGGATTTGACTACTAAAGTAGAGGAAGGTATACATACCCTACCCCTTTTGGATTTGAATCTCCTAGAAAAAAACACATATTCTTAACCATTAGACCCACTCATATTGTACACATGTTCTTAACCATTAGACCCACTCATGTTGTACACATGTTCTAAAACTATTAGACCCAACTTCAAGTACAATTTCCAAATATAATAAGAACAAACTTCCTTCTAAAATCTCATGAAAAAACAAAAAAATACTACAAAGAACATATATAATATATCCTTTATAATAATAATAATAATAATCTATTTTTAAGGTCACCACGAAGCGAGACGCCAAATTTGTGTATGAGGCCCACTAGTAAAGTCTACAGAGCTATACATACTTTACTATTGAAAACACAAGTTTGGGTATCACAAAGTGTATAAGTAAAACTCAAAATACTCTCTTGAATGGAAAACACACAATTTTTGGGTAGCAAAAAGTGAAAGGGTAGTTCAATATTATAGTGAATATGAGAGATCTTTTTCAAGAAGAGAGATATTGCATTCTCAAACTTCCCATCTATATAGAATAACAAGTGTAACAATATTACTAAAGAGGAGTTTCTTCTTATCCAATATCCAAAGATTATGGTATCATAAGTGATCAGTATTAAAATTCATACAGGTATGAAAGAAAAATTATTTGAGTATTCTTAGTTTCTTTTCAAGATAATGGAAACTCATCACCATAATTTTTTTTTTTATAATTATTTCATGAATTTTGAGAGTGAAATTTCCAAATTTCCATATAAAGCATTGCATAATGAGAATGAAATTCCCAACTAGAAATTGCGATATTTATGAGACAAATATATTCGTCAGTACATAGATCATTTCCAAAGAATTATTCTTACAGATGGGTAAGACCATCACTACATATCAATATATATTCATGATATGGAATGGATAAGTTAATCTTTCTCAAAATGAGCGATATGAATAAGATAATAAAGAGGAATTTGATAAATATCTATTTATTTTTGAAAGATTAAACTCTTCATACCCAAACAAAATAATTAGTAAAGAAGTTGTTATTTACTAGTTTTGTTAATTAGAATCAAGATATCTGATAGGAAATTTAGTCCAGCGGTTCGTAGCATTGAAACTGCTATGTAGAATTTTTATTATCGAAGGTCAGAATCCCTCTTTTTAGCATTTTTAGAATGCTTCTCTTTCCTCAATTTTACAATGTCCAATACAAACAAATGAGGAATAACACGTGTGGGAGGACGGTTATTGAAGTGAACCTTGCATTTCGTAATGGAGGATGCCATGCGTCCTAAAATGCGATAACACGTGGAAGGTTGAATACATTAATACAAAGATAGATCTGTAACCCTTTGGTGCTTCTTTATAGTAAATTTATTGTTATCCCAGGTTATCCGCACGAAATGCCCAATGTGATGCTCCTCTCAATATATCACCCTTTGGTGCTCCCTTATAGTAAATTTATTGTTATCGCAGGTGATCCAGACACTGCCCAGGAAATGCCCAATGTGATGCTCCTCTCAATATATCAATGTGATGCTCCTCTCAATATATCAGTGGCCTATCTTTCAGATTTGGATAGGAGCATTACTATTTTAAGAATATCATGCCTACAAGAAGGGACACTTCAGAGGATGATGTCTCTTCTGTCAATTCTTCCCCTACATCTCTGATGAGGAGAAGCTTCAAATTGCTAGCTTACAAATAGAAACGCTTTCCCAAGCGTGGTGGAATACTCCACCCATTGGGACCAAGTTCATTATGGATTTGTAAAATCCACCTCATCTTCAAGCACTTCATAGCATATTCTATCCTCACGATCAGAATCTTCGCTAGTTGCACAATTTTCAGCCTAGTCTATGCAACAATACATTGAAATCTTCACCAGCTCCACATCTAGCTTCATAGTCTGACTGCCAACAGGTACTCAAAGTAAATTTTGATTCTGGTTTATTGATTATTTTATGCAGGGAGATGGATCTTTTTGACATTAGTTCTCTAAATAAGTCTTTCTTTAGTGCTCTAGAAGTTGAGCTTAAGTTATCCCTTCTCTTGAAATCCCATCAGTGTCGTCCCCACTCCTCCTCTGCTGCTTCCTCTCCAAATTCTCCCTCTTCCCCTAAGTCTGCTAAATGGTGCACATTCCATAAGTCTTCTTTCCATAATACTCCCATTTTCGTGTCCTACAAAATCATGTTTATTGCCAAAACTCTTTTTGTTGATGCTCCCAAGTCCTCATTTTCGATGCCCCCTCCACAATCTCTTTAGACAATCCCATGGTTGCAGACCCCTCTTTGTTTTTTATGGCTAGTGATTCTAATGCTACATCATCTGCCCCTCTCTTCACCCATAATTGTCAAATCAAGCAGTCTCTTTCTATGCTGATTATTGACAACGGTAGCCAAAATGATTTAGTAGCTCAATATTTGGTAAACCAATTAAACCTACCCGGTCATTCCTCTCCTTATCAGTTAGGGTGGGTTCATAAGGATGGACCTCGTCTCATGGTCACACAATGTTGTGCAGTAACCTTTTTCATTGGACCTTTCCGTGATTTTGTACTTTTTGCGGATCTTCTTTTGGGAATCCCATACCAGGAACAACATGATGCCATCTATCACGTTCTCACCGATAAATATCACCTCAAACAATATGGTCAAACTTATGGTCTTACCTCTTCATCCTTGAAAGCTCCTCCTATGCTCGTTAGCCAACCTGTCATCCACGAGGTAAGCCTCAATAAATCCCTCTCCTTATGCTTGGTGCTCCCTATCAAGATATATCAGACACCTGAGTCCATTGCACATGATTTGTCTATTGTTCTCTCTAAATTTTCTGATGTGCTTTCCCCTAGGGAAGGCCTTCCATCTCAGCGCCCTATTGAGCATTCTATGGACCTCACTATTCCTCTTCCTAATTCCCCTTTGTACCATTTGGCACACTATGAGGCTAAGAAAATTGAACACCAGCTCCAACAACTTCTCAATGCTGGCCATATCCAACTCAAATGCTCTCCTTGCATCTCGATGCCTTCATTATTCCAAAAAAGGAGAGTGGAGAGTGGCGTTTAGTCACTGATTGCCTCGCTCTCAACACGATTAATGTTAAAAATAACTATCAAAGACTTGCTTGATCCATTCAAAGGAGAAAACTATTTTACAAATATGGATATGATGACGGGTTATCATCAAGTGCATATGGCTTCTACCGACACTTGGAAAACAACTTTTAAAATCCAATTTAGTCCTTATAAATGGATGGTGATGCCTTTTGGCTTCACCAACGCCCCTACCACATTCCATAAGCTCATTATTGATATATTTCTTCCTTTGTTGGGCCACATTGTGGTCATCTATTTGGATGAAATTTTGGTCTATAGTAAGACTTGGGAGGAACAGTTATTTTGGTCTCCAATTGTAGAGTACCAATCACCTTCAGGTCAAGGAACATAAGTACCCCTTTGGCAAGGATTTTGTCTCTTATTTGGAGTTTTCATCGATGATGAAGGTGTTTTTCATGATGCTTCTAAATTTCATTCTCTAGCACAATCGACTACTCCTACAATTTGTTAATCAGGCTTGAAGAAGAGTAGTGACCTTTACATTCGACCCCATGGTTGGAGTCCACTGTCATTTAAGGGATAATATTTTGGACAGGCTTGCCACACCTTGATAATGGATTTCTTATAAGTGTGAAGTTCAAACATATTTTCCTTATATGATCATGCAGTTGAAATATATATGTATTACACTTGGTTTGAGAGATATTGTCCTTCAACTTCATGAATTGGAAATTCTTTGTAAATCCTTCAATATTCATGTTTATTTGGAAAAATACAAAAGCTAAGCTCTGTAAGTTTCATCCTATTTGTTATCTACTCTTTAAGATAATTCATCTACAAAATCACTAAAATATGAGTGGATTTTAGCAATCCATGTTTTCTCCCATGTATGCACTTCCCCATCCATCTTTTATAGCACCATATTCAACTTATCCTCTTGGTCATACATTTGTTGCACCTTGAATGTGATCTTAACCTTACTTAACTCTACATGCACTTCCACTTTGCGACCAAAGTTTTATTGTGAGATATTCATCTAGACGTTGTAAGTGGGTTTATGATATATCCATGGTGATGATGATATTAGAGGGGTTTTACCCTTCATTCTTTAGGGTTGAGATCATTGTCTATATATTGAAAAATTTAATTGTGAAATGACTTTCAATTTTTGTCGATCCCTTTTTCTTGTACCAAATGCCTAGTTTCATCTACAAACTTCACAAACTTCATGGAAGATTCATACAACTCTTCCTTAGTCACATAAGCCTAATATTTATGCCTCGACTTTCTCTTCTCCTCATCCTCACCCCCACTTTTTTTAGAATGAAACACAAGGAGATCAAAATATGAGTAATCTCTAATACCAACTCTCAATAGTTCTATTACCACATCGGACCCAATATGTTGATGATTTCATCTATGTGAAATATTCTCCAGGATATAAAACTGAGAGAGAGCCCCTAAGAGATGTGTATGGTTCTTATCTAAGACACAACTGAAACGTAGAGATAGCCTCGTTATTAGTATTGAAGCCTTATTAACAAATTGAATCTTTTAAAGTGTGGATGTGAGAGGATGATCCGGGGGACTCGCTCTATGATGGAATAAAAAATAAATGAAACTACAAAATATGTACGGTTTTGATTCTATCCTTGGTGCTAATACATTTTTGTCCTACAAAGAGATATTGTTCATAGTGATAAATATATATGGTCCTTATCAAGATCGTGTCCAATATTGGGAAAATATGATAAGAAAATAATTTCCCAGCTCAGACACCCTCATTATGGTAGGATAATTAAATTTTTCACTAGGATCAACTGAAGTATGGGGTCCCTAACAAAGATCACAACCTGTATCATATGTTTCTGAAAACCTACTAGAAGGTAACGTGATCTTAGATATCACCCTTGTATGACTCAATCCCACTTGGAGGAATAAACGGGTAGGAGCATAAAGGATTGCAAAATGATTATATCATTTTTTGGTCTTAGAAAAACTACTATATGGTCTCTTGCAATGGAGGAAATCGGCTGGAGTGGGGGTAGAATCATATCATTATTCCATCCTCTTGGAAGTGGAAAAAGGTAGGACGAAACCAGTCAACCCTTTCAAAGTCAATCTAGAATGGCTAAAGGAGGAAAGTTTCATCAAGATGGTAAAGGAGTATTGGGTTCCTTTTGATCAAAACTCACGGGAGGATGCTACAGTTCAATTTGTTTCCAACCTAAATAAGGTTAAGAATGTTACTGTAGAATGTGAAAATAAAAAATGAATCCAAGATGAACACGACATAATTGATAGAAAGGCACCCATAAAATCATAAAATCAATTTATGATATAGAGGATGGGGGTTATGCAACACTAGATACGAAAGAGGCATTGGAATGGCTAGAACACAATAAGAGAAAACTCCGGGAGGAAAAGAAGGAAACCTAGCAACTAAAAAATTGAGCCATTGGGATGGAGAAAGGAAATCAAAACACAAATACTTTTTTAGGAATATGAAAAATGAAGAAAGTTATCAAACACCATATGGAGTCTAAAATACAATCAAGGTAGGGACGTATCATCTTTCAAAAGATTGGACGAGTTGGGGGAAATTTATTTTCAGTCTCTCTTCACGGCTGATAGTCTGATAGTCGGTCTACAATTATAGAAATTGTGAGGGTGGAATGTTTCTTCCATAGATTTGTAGATGATGGGAGAAATAGGACTTTAGTGGAATAAGTTTCAGAATAAGAACTCAAGGAGTTTCTTTGAAATTTTCAAAAAGATAAGAGTTTGCGACTGAACAAATGGTCGGTGGAATTATTTTTAGGACACTTTGAATGGATAGTACCAAATATTCTAAAGGTGGTGGAGGAATCAATAAGAGAGGGTCATGCACATACACTTATAAATACCACTTTCATAGTCTTAATTCCAAAATCAGATTCCCCTTAGTCCTTTGAGGAGTTCCATCAAATTTATCTATGCAACTATATCTAAAGATTAGCAACAAAGTTCATTTCTCGAATATTAAAGCCTATCCTCTCATCCTATATATATCTGAAAGGAGGCATATGGTTTCCTCGAAGGAACGAAGATACATGAATCCATAGGTGTGGCATAGGAAGGATTGCACATAATAAATACTGAAAGATTAAAGGGAGAAGTGTTGAATATTGATTTATCAAAATATTATGACAAGGTAATTGTATCTATATTCCACTCCTTACACATGTGGGTTTGAAGTCCCATTCATAAATTGGGTTATGATATGAATTAAAACCATCTCTTTTGCAATCCTTATAAATGAAGGAGCCTGCCCTTTCTTCATGTGGGAAGAGGGCTAAGGAAGGGTTTTCATCTCTCCCCTTTTCTTTTCCTCCTTATGGCAGAAGGTTTGAGTAGAGTTCTTGATGATGAAAAATCACATCTTATATTCACGGGTATTCCCATCTCCTTTTTGTGGATGAGTTTTTCCTTTTTTGTGATGGACAACGAGCCAATGTGGAAACTCTGTAAAAAATCTCGGATCACTTCTCTAGGGCTCGAGGATGAAAATTAATGAATGTAGAAGTACAATATCAGTCCACAATATGGATGATGAAGAGATGAAATACCATTATTATTTTCCCCTTTTGAAGTAAATCATATTGATTCATAATTAAAATATTTGGGGAATTACTTTTTTTCTACAGAATGTAAACTTTCTCTCTTCGGATTAATAAAATTTACAGTTTTTTTCTGAGAAAAAAGAAGTGTTAATACATTAATAATCACTTTATTAAAGTAGTTCTACATCAATAATACATTATAAAAGTATTAATACATTAATTCACAATAACAATGGTTAATTATGGTTGACCATGACCATGGTTAAGTTTTGAAGACCTTGGCTGACTTTGGGAAGGAAAGGTTGACTATGGTTGATCGTGGTTGTCCTTCACCATGGTTGAATATAGTTGAACATGACCATGGTTGACTATGGTTTACCTAGGTTTATTATGGTTGATCATGCCCATGGCTAACCTTCATCGATCATGTCGATATGGTTATGGTGGGCCACGTTGATTATGTTTAATCAAAGTTAACTATGGAACAAGTGCATTGCAATGTTAATCATGTTTTGTTCATCACATTGTGATGACACATGGCATCATGAGGTTATATTAATCAAATTACGATGAAGGTTTTTTTTTGGTCACATTATGGCATCCTAATAGGTTTGTCATCGTTCAATAGTCGGTTATGTTCTCCACATAGCGACATTGATAAATGTTCATATCATTTCAATGTAGGTCTATGTTTTTCACATTGAGACATTGGGTTGTGTACATCACAATGTAACAATGGTATGTGTTCATCTCATTACAATGTTTGGATATGTCTGTGATAATGCGACATCATGATATGAGAATTACATTCCAATGCAAGGATATATTCATCACATTGAGACAACATGGATATGTTCATCACATTACAATGTTTTTTTATGTTTGTAACATTGCGGTGATAGAGATATGTTCATCGCATTGAAATGTTTGTATACGTTCTTCAAATTGAGACATATATATGTGTTCGTCACATTGTGATGTTACTACATTTGGTAGATTGCAATGTCACTATATTCGATACATTTTGACGTTTGGAAATGTGTTTTAGATTGTGATGTTAGAATATGTGCATCACATTACAACATGAGGAAATGTTCCTCACATTGCGACAAGAAGGTGATGTTAGACACATTGCAACATTTTTTTATGTTCATCACATTGAGACGTTATTATCCACATTCCGACAACATGCCTATGGTTTTCACAATGGGATGTCAATTTATGTTCATCACATTACACCATTACTATGTTTATCTTATTGCATCACTACTATGTGTAACATCCCACTCTTGCATGCACTGAGAGAACTTATTCTTTGAGGACACTTGCTTTCAAGTGATCTAGATTATTATACTATTGGTTGTTTGATAATGATTATGAGGCATTATGGATATGATGATATGTTATTTTGTGTATTTACATAGACAAGTGCTATTGACTAGGTTCTCTTGAGTGTGCGAGACTTTGGACCTTGAGGATGTAGAGGCATCGATGAAACCCCTTGGACTCTAGATCGAGTGAGAGAGTGGACTATTGGGTTTAATTGTTGTTGATATGACATATGTACATCTGATTAGATGTTATGATGATTGATTATTATTTATGACATGATTTGTTGATGATGCAGGCTGACGATAGCTTGTCGACTAGCCTCACATGTGGAGTAGAGGGGTCAAGTACGACAACCAAAGAATTTGAAGAGAGGTGTGGACAAAAACCCTGCCACAACCTACTACTATCAATCCACTTGTTTCAAAGAGATAGATTTTACAATTCAAGATTATATTCTATCAATGTCCTTAGAAAATGTATGATTCTAGGTTTCCTTCTATTTAATATATCGCATCAGTTCAAAGTTCCCATATTTTTCACAAAAGAAACACTTAGAATTTTTTCATATGTTTTCCAAAACTTACTTTTTGTAATATGTAGAACACAAACCAACCTCTTTATGTGATGAAAATTCCCTCACATTGCAATATGATGAACACTAGTTCCTGAAATCAATGAGTAAAGAAACTTCTGAGGTATGGCACCCTAGAGTGAGTGGTGATCTAGCTTAAATACTATCCCAGTAATCCATCAAAGTCGACGGTTCTTCAATCTGAGTCTCAGTTTTTCATTTTATTCCTAGTTGCAAGTCGCATCCCAAACCATTTCATGGAATCTTGGCAAATTCCATGAGATGTTGCAAGCTTGTTTAAGAATGGACTATGTGACCACATTTTCCATCCGATCCCATGACATGGTTTCATAAATTGGACCCCTAAATCTAAATGTTTCATTGCTTCTTACTAAGAAAAATCCTAATTCTCAAAATCGATGAAGAAAACAACTTTCGAGGGAATGAACGAGGGAGTGAGGGGTGTTCTAGCTAAAATACTATGCCACGAATCCAACGGAGATGATGATTTCTGGATCTGTTTCTCAATTTTTGTTATATTCTTAGTTGCAAGTCGCATCCCAAACCATTTTGGGGACTCTTGGACAATTCCTCCTCACGACATAAAAGATTAATGGAGAATTTTTTTTTATTTCCATGAGATGTTGCAAGCTTGTTTAGGAATGGACTAGGTGACCACATTTTCCATCCTCTCCTAGGGCACGATTTCATAAATTGAACCCGTCAATTCATGTGTTGCATTGATTCAAACTGAGAAAAACAATAGTTCTTGAAATCAATGATTAAAGAAACTTATGAGGCATGGAACTTAGGATTCAGGGGTTCTCTAGCTGAAATCCTATCCCATTAATCCATCAGAGTCGACAGTTCCTTAATCCGAGACTCCTTTTTCATTTTATTTGTAGTTGCAACTTGCATCCCAAACCATTTCAGGGACTCTTGGGCAATTCCTCCTCACGACATAAAATCCTAATGAAGCTCCATGTGCCATAATGTCTTTATAGATCTCTAGATAATGAAAAATCACATGGTATGTTCAGGGGTATTTCCATCTCCTTTTTTTGGATGATCTTTTCCTTTTTTGCAATGGACAACGAGCCAATGTGGAAACTCTATAAAACATCTTGGATCTCTTCTCTAGGGCATCAGGGATGCAAATTAATGAAATAAAATGTACATTATTAGTCTCAAATATGGATGATGAAGAGATGAAATACAATTATTGTATTTTCCCTTTCGAAGTAAAGAATATTAATTCAGGATTATTTTCCCTTTCGAAGTAAAGAATATTAATTCAGGATTAAAATATTTGGGGAAATACTTTTTCTCTACACAATGTAAACTTTCTCTCTTCGGATTAATAAAATTTACGCTTTTCTCTAAGAAAAAAAAAGTATTAATACATTAATAAATACTTTATTAAATTAGTTATACATGATTAATTCATTATTAAATTATTAATGCATTAATACATTAATTTTTAATGACAATGGTTAATTATAGTTTACCATGACCATGGTTAATATTGGAATACCTTGGGTGACTTTGGGAAGGAAAGGTTGACTATGGTTGATCCTGGTTGTCCTTCACCATGGTTAAATATGGTTGACCATGACCATGAGTTACTATGGTTGACCTAGGTTTATTATGGTTGACCATGCCCATGGATAACCTTCATCGACCATGTGGATATGGTTATGGTGGGCCATCTTTATTATGTTTAACCAGAGTTTAGTATGGCACAAGTGCATTGCAATGTTGATCATGTTTTGTTCATCACATTATGATGTCGCATTGCATCGTCAGGTTATATTAATAAAATTACAATGAATGTTTTTTTTTTGTCACATTATGGTTTCTGAATAGGTTTTTCATGGTTCGAGAGTCGGTTATATTCTTCACATAATGACATCAATAAATGTTCATATCAATGCAATGCTGGTCTATATTTGTCACATTGCGACATTGGGTTGTGTACATCACAATGAGACAATGGGATGTGTTAATCTCATTACAATGTTTGGATATGTCTGTGAGAATGTGATGTCACGATATGTGCATTACATTGCAACACAAGGATATGTTCATCACATTTCGACAACATGGCTATTTTCATCACATTGGAACATCGTTTTATGTTTGTAACATTGCGACGATGAGGATATGTTGGTCACATTGAAATGTCTTTATATGTTCTTCACATTGATATATATGTATATGTTCTTCACATTGCTATGTTACTATGTTTGGTAGATTGCAATGTCACTATATTCAACACATTGTGACGTTTGGAAATGTTTTTTAGATTGTGATGTCAGAATATGTGCGTCACATTGCAATGTGAGGAAATGTTCCTCACATTGTGAAAATAAGGTGATTTGAGACACATTTCAATGTTTATTTATGCTCGTCAAATTGAGACATTGCCATCCACATTGCAACAACATTCCTATGTTCATCACAATGCGACGTCAATTTATGTTCATCACATTACGACATTACTATGTTTAGCTGACCACAACGTTACTATGTTCGTCAATTTGCAATGTTACTCTATTTAACACGTTTGAACATTACTATGTTCATCTCTATATGTTTGTCACATTACTATGTTCAT
>SNQJ01S0065103.1:12424-25725 GCA_010110895.2 Picea sitchensis | reverse complement strand
ACATTATGGCATCCTAATAGGTTTGTCATCGTTCAAGAGTTGGTTATGTTCTCCACATAGTGACATTGATAAATGTTCATATCATTTCAATGTAGGTCTATGTTTTTCACATTGAGACATTGGGTTGTGTACATCACAATGTGACAATGGGATGTGTTCATCTCATTACAATGTTTGGATATGTCTGTGATAATGCGACATCATGATATGCGAATTACATTCCAACGCAAGGATATATTCATCACATTGAGACAACATGGATATGTTCATCACATTGCAATGTTTTCTTATGTTTGTAACATTGCGGTGATAGAGATATGTTCATCGCATTGAAATGTTTGTATACGTTCTTCAAATTGAGACATATATATGTGTTCGTCACATTGTGATTTTACTACATTTGGTAGATTGCAATGTCACTATATTCGATACATTTTGACGTTTGGAAATGTGTTTTAGATTGTGATGTTAGAATATGTGCATCACATTACAACATGAGGACATGTTCCTCACATTGCGACAAGAAGGTGATGTTAGACACATTGCAACATTTTTTTTATGTTCATCACATTGAGACGTTATTATCCACATTGCGACAACATGCCTATGGTTTTCACAATGGGATGTCAATTTATGTTCATCACATTACACCATTACTATGTTTATCTTATTGCATCACTACTATGTTTGTGTAACATCCCACTCTTGCGTGCACTGAGAGAACTTATTCTTTGAGGACACTTGCTTTCAAGTGATCTAGATTATTATACTATTGGTCGTTTGATAATGATTATGAGGCATTATGGATATGATGATATGTTATTTTGTGTATTTACATAGAGAAGTGCTATTGACTAGGTTCTCTTGAGTGTGCGGGACTTTGGACCTTGAGGATGTAGAGGCATCGATGAAACCCCTTGGACTCTGGATCGAGTGAGAGAGTGGACTATTAGGGTTGATTGTTGTTGATATGACATATGTACATCTGATTAGATGTTATGATGATTGATTATTATTTATGCCATGATTTGTTGATGATGCAAGCTGACGATAGCTTGTCGACCAACCTCACATGTGGAGTAGAGGGGTCAAGTACGACAACCAAAGAATTTGAGGAGAGGTGTGGACAACAACCCTGCCACAACCTACTATCAATCCACTTGTTTCAAAGAGATAGATTTTACAATTCAAGATTATATTCTATCAATGTCCTTAGAAAATGTATGATTCTAGGTTTCCTTCTATTTAATATATCGCATCAGTTCAAAGTTCCCATATTTTTCACAAAAGAAACACTTAGAATTTTTTTATATGTTTTCCAAAACTTACTTTTTGTAATATGTAGAACACAAACCAACCTCTTTATGTGATGAAAATTCCCTCACATTGCAATATGACGAACACTAGTTCCTGAAATCAATAAGTAAAGAAACTTCTGAGGTATGGCACCCTAGACTGAGTGGTGATCTAGCTTAAATACTATCCTAGTAATCCATCAAAGTCGACGGTTCCTCAATCTGAGTCTCGGTTTTTCATTTTATTCCTAGTTGCAAGTCGCATCCCAAACCATTTCATGGAATCTTGGCAAATTCCATGAGATGTTGCAAGCTTGTTTAAGAATGGACTATGTGACCACATTTTCCATCCGATCCCGCGACATGGTTTCATAAATTGGACCCCTAAATCTAAATGTTTCATTGCTTCTTACTAAGAAAAATCCTACTTCTCAAAATCGATGAAGAAAACAACTTTCGAGGGAATGAACGAGGGAGTGAGGGGTGTTTTAGATAAAATACTATGCCACGAATCCAACGGAGATGATGATTTCTGGATCTGTTTCTCAATTTTTGTTATATTCTTAGTTGCAAATCACATCCCAAACCATTTTGGGGACTCTTGGACAATTCCTCCTCACGACATAAAAGATTAATGGAGAATTTTTTTTGAGTTCCATGAGATGCTGCAAGCTGGTTTAGGAATGGACTAGGTGACCACATTTTCCATCCTCTCCTAGGGCACGATTTCATAAATTGAACCCGTCAATTCATATGATGCATTGATTCAAACTGAGAAAAACAATAGTTCTTGAAATCAATGATTAAAGAAACTTATGAGGCATGGCACTTAGGACTGACGGGTTCTCTAGCTGAAATCCTATCCCATTAATCCATTAGAGTCGATAGTTCCTTAATCTGAGACTCCTTTTTCATTTTATTCGTAGTTGCAACTTGCATCCCAAACCATTTCAGGGACTCTTGGGCAATTCCTCCTCATGACATAAAATCCTAATGAATCTCCATGTGCCATAGTGTCTTTGTAGATCTCTAGATAATGAAAAATCACATGGTATGTTCAGGGGTATTTCCATCTCCTTTTTTTGGATGATCTTTTCCTTTTTTGCGATGGACAACGAGCCAATGTGGAAACTCTATAAAACATCTTGGATCTCTTCTCTAGGTCATCGGGGATGCAAATTAATGAAATAAAATGTACATTATTAGTCTCAAATATGGATGATGAAGAGATGAAATACAATTATTGTATTTTCCCTTTCGAAGTAAAGGATATTAATTCAGGATTAAAATATTTGGGGAAATACTTTTTCTCTACACAATGTAAACTTTTTCTCTTCGGATTAATAAAATTTACGCTTTTCTCTAAGAAAAAAAAAGAATTAATACATTAATAAATACTTTATTAAATTAGTTATATATGATTAATTCATTATTAAATTATTAATGCATTAATACATTAATTTTTAATGACAATGGTTAATTATAGTTTGTCATGACCATGGTTAATATTGGAATACCTTGGGTGACTTTGGGAAGGAAAGGTTGACTATGGTTGATCCTAGTTGTCCTTCATCATGGTTAAATATGGTTGACCATGACCATGGGTTACTATGGTTGACCTAGGTTTATTATGGTTGACCATGCCCATGGATAACCTTCATCGACCATGTGGATATGGTTATGGTGGGCCATGTTTATTATGTTTAACCAGAGTTTAGTATGGCACAAGTGCATTGCAATGTTGATCATGTTTTGTTCATCACATTATGATGTCGCATTGCATCGTCAGGTTATATTAATCAAATTACAATGAATGTTTTTTTTTGGTCACATTATGGTTTCTGAATAGGTTTGTCATGGTTCGACAGTCGGTTATATTCTTCACATAATGACATCGATAAATGTTCATATCAATCCAATGCTGGTCTATATTTGTCACATTGCGACATTGGGTTGTGTACATCACAATGAGACAATGGGATGTGTTAATCTCATTACAATGTTTGGATATGTCTGTGAGAATGTGATGTCACGATATGTGCATTACATTGCAACATAAGGATATGTTCATCACATTTCGACAACATGGCTATTTTCATCACATTGGAACATCGTTTTATGTTTGTAACATTGCGACGATGAGGATATGTTCGTCACATTGAAATGTCTTTATATGTTCTTCACATTGAGATATATGTATATGTTCTTCACATTGCTATGTTACTATGTTTGGTAGATTGCAATGTCACTATATTCAACACATTGTGACGTTTGGAAATGTTTTTTAGATTGTGATGTCAGAATATGTGCGTCACATTGCAACGTGAGGAAATGTTCCTCACATTGTGAAAATAAGGTGATTTGAGACACATTTCAATGTTTATTTATGCCCGTCAAATTGAGACATTGCCATCCACATTGCAACAACATTCCTATGTTCATCACAATGCGACGTCAATTTATGTTCATCACATTACAACATTACTATGTTTAGCTGATCACAACGTTACTATGTTCGTCAATTTGCGATGTTACTCTATTTGACACGTTTGAACATTACTATGTTCATCTCTATATGTTTGTCACATTACTATGTTCATCTGTATAATATTTGTTTTAGTGTTTTATGTTAGTGTTAATGTTTTATGTGTTACTTATAAATACTTATATATATATATTTTATAAAATTTTAAATATATTGTATAATTAAAAGTTAAATAAATTATTCAATATAAATATAAATGAAATATATATAAATTTCACAATTAAATGAATAATTTATCATAATAAATTTTGTAACCATATATTAAAAAACAATGTTGATATAAATCAAGATTCCATCTATAATTATATATAATTATAATATATAAAGATAATATAAAAAATAATATAAATTAAATATCTATATAATATAATATTAATTAATTATGTTAATAATATAATATTAATTAATTATAATATATAAAAATAATATAAAAAATAATATAAATTAAATATCTATATAATATAATCTAAATTAATTATGTTAATAATATAATATTAATTAATTTAGAAGAAAATTTATTTCATTATAAAATATAAAACTAAATACAAAATAAAATATTTTGGAATATCTATATATTATGTTTCTAATATAATATATACCTTAACTTTAACCCTAATAAATGTAATAAAATAATTAATATATTCACCCTAACTTTAATAACTCTAAGGGTAACTCTAATAATTAATTAGTAGCTAATTAAATAGAAGCATTTCCTCTTGGGTCCGTAAAGGCATGTAAATTTGTGGAGAAAATAATTGCATACCTTCCTCTAGCATAGAATGATGCTTGCAAACAATTATAAAAGTATTATTGGTTGTTTAACACTATTGAGTTAAATTCTAATATAATGGGAAAATAAATTTACATTTGAATTATTTTTAGAAAGGTTACTTCTAGTACATTGAAATCAAATTAGTAAAAAAAATAACATCTTATTCTTTTATAATTTTATTTATGTCATTTAAACAATGAAAATTGAAAAAGTTTAGAAAGTTAATTTAATATGCTATTTAAATAATTTCAATTAGGAACCGTTTAAATTTTTAAAAAACATGAGTTTAATAAATTTTTGAAAATTATTATTTCTTATAATCTTAAGATCTTTGTACTCTCGCTTTATCAATGTGTACAAGTAGAAATTTATATTCATATTTAGTCACTGAAATAATTCTAAAGTTCAAATTTTTAAAAAACATGAGTTTAATAAATTTTTGAAAATTATAATTTCTTATAATCTTAAGATCTTTGTACTCTCGCTTTATCAATGTGTACAAGTATAAATTTATATTCATATTTAGTCACTGAAATAATTCTAAAGAAAAATTCTGCCCAATCAAATATTTAACTGAATTTAATTATAAAGAGGGTAAATTTGAAAGGTTTTGATATTAATATTTTCTTATTATTATAAAATTAATCTTAATATAATTAATTTTAATTTAAAATGAGAATTAAATTAATAGTATTAAGATTGAAATTCAATTTAAATACTACTGATTCAAGGTAAAATATATAGATTGTATAAAGCACCCAATGTGGTGATCTCAAAACCGTAGGTTGGTAAAAGTTTTATAAAAATAGATTTTTATAATTAACATTAATAATGTGAATAGTAATTAGGATCTTGAAATCAAATCTATCAAATCTAGTAATGGGTTCTCGAACCAGGTGAGGAGACCATAGTCTCATTCAATTTTTTGTTTTTCAGTGAAGGGTACCTACTTTGTAAATTGATATT
Organism: Picea sitchensis; assembly: GCA_010110895.2. Classification (NCBI taxonomy): domain Eukaryota; kingdom Viridiplantae; phylum Streptophyta; class Pinopsida; order Pinales; family Pinaceae; genus Picea; species Picea sitchensis. The sequence goes on along the minus strand of SNQJ01S0065103.1, from coordinate 20,147 downwards.
CTCTTGCTTTACAAAAATTGATTTCCATAATTAACATTAATAATCTAAATGATAATTAAGTTCTTTAAATCAGATCTATAAAATCTACTCATAGAACCATAGAACCATGGTAAAGAACAATAATCTCATTCAATTTTTAGTTTTTCAGTGGAGCTACATACTTTGTAAATTGGTATTTCCCTAAGAGAGTTGGAATCTCCAATGTCTCTAATTTCATATGCTTAAGAATATAACTTTTAAATATAAAACACTCACAGAAAAATAAACTGTAAAAAGAGCCCCATCCAGTCTAAGACTAAGTATTGAACCACAAGAAGGATTTAAATTAACAATGGATATTTGTTGTTACTTTTTGTTGAGAGCCTTCCTAATTTTCCTAGTATCTTAGTTCTCTTTCTTGTATAGCCTACAGAGAACATAATAAACAGTCTTTAACTGATTGTAAATTAAATGTAAAATTCCACTTGTAATATATGTGAATGATAATGATAAACAATGATAACAAATATTATAAATTGTATTATAAATTGAATTTAGATAAACAATAAGACTCCACAATCTAATAGGGTATTATACAGATTCATTAAACGTACAAGAATCGTTGGAGGAGCTGAACCCACATTCACGATTATGATATCTTCATCCCTCATACAATGGTTACAGATCTATGTTTGTATAAATGTATTCCACCTTCCACCTGCTATCACATTTTAGGATGCATGGCATCCTCCATTACCACGCGCAATCTTCACTTCAAAAACCATTCTTCCACACTTATTCCTTAGTTGTGGGAGATATGGGACATTGTCTAGATTATTTTTATGCTTAAAAACTAAAAATGTAAAAAGAATAATCATGTAGTTAACTAGAATCTAGTTAAGATTTGTTCTAGTTAGTTGACAAATGGTATATACCGTTGTTTACATATCACAATAATATTTATATTGGGTTTAATTATTTAATTACTTAAAAAAACGTTGTTTACATATCATATTAATATTATAATAATATATTTATAATGGGTTTAATTATTTAATTACTAAATAAATTTTTAGTGAAGGGATTTATTTAGGATTTTACCCCGCTCTCGAGATAAATAGGTGTTCCCACCTTCTAGTGAATATAGTTACATTTTATGAATGCAAATCAAACAATTTTATGTTGTTTATGGGAGATATTTTCTTAGATTACTTTGATTTGTTGATGCATAGGTTGTATGACTCAATATTTCCCTCTTCCTAAAATGTAGAAACATTTACTAAAGGGTGGGAACACCTATTTAAAGGGGTAAAACCCTCAATAAATCCATTTACTAAATAATTAGTTACTAAATAAATAATTAAGTCCATTATAAATATAATACTAATATTAATATGATATATCATTAGTTAACTTGCTAGAATAAATATCAATTGTTACAGTGAGATTCTATTCAACTACATGTTTATTCTTTTTATATTTTAACTTTTAAGCATAAAAATAAACTAGACAATACAAATTATTTAACCAATGTGATATAAAAGAGAAATGTAATAGTGAAAGCACACATTGGAACACCATGCACATAATATTTACTATGAGAAACCTAATAAACATAGTAGAGAGTACAAGGCAATATATCATGATTTGAAAGCTTGTTGTGGAGTTACGAGACAATATGATATGTTGCAATCCCCTATAAAACATTCCTTCTCCTTTTCTTTTCTATCTCTTTACTCCTCTAGGAGGGTGTGCTACATTGAGATATTGAATCCTACAATGAGAGTCAAACCCATTTCCCTCATTTGTGGTAGGTTTTAACTCACTTATGTGGTCATTAAGGTTAGAGTTTTAGATTGGGACAATGTATTATCATATGTTACTAGCTCTATATGACTGAATCAACTTAAGCCAACACAACTTCCAGATTTAACTATAGGGAATAATAGGAATGTTACATTGTTTGAGTGAAACAACACACCATTGAGATTTATTGACACACAAAGTTCATTTAAGAAGTTTGGGGAAATTTTCCTTAAGTTTACCCCTCAAAATTCCACTTATTTTATCTTTAACCAAATTATTTTTAGGTTTGGTTTGTTATCACTAGTTTTCAAGATTTGACCTAAAGTGCATCATACAGGTCCAAAATGTTTTCCTCCCCATTTCAATACACCAATAAAAGAATATAGAAACTATGTAAATCCATTGTAAATTAAAATATGAGATGGAACATATTTATACAATCTTCAAAACAAAATTGTCATTTAACAAGACTCTTATCATGAGATTTGTACTTGTGTAAATCGTCCACAAGATCCCAACCTTTTGTAACAAGTGGAAGAAAGATGGGAAAAAAAAATTGAAGAGGTAATTGGGAAACATGTACAAGACAATAAACCATTCAATGCATAAAATAAGCAATTATATAGTTATATGAAATATCAATCACAGTTAGACACCATAACAAGTAAGACCTATTGTTGTTGTAAAATTACATAGTAAACTAGTCTATATAAACAATTAATATTTAATAACAATAATAGGAAAAACAACCCCTAAAATTAGCAATTGAGTCTTAGAATTTAGCTTATAACAAGGGGAAGAATATCCAATTGTTAAACATGATTTGTTAGTAATTTTGGCCCCCTAATGGTTGTAGAATTCATTTTATGACAACAACAAGTTATCCAATGAATATGAAAAGTGTTGAGGTACAATTATCATGCCAAAGATGTCATACAACTAATCTAAGTGAGGGATTTGAGATTTTTTGAGAGTATAAAGCATCATAATAAATAAACACTAGCATCCTCTACTTTCCTATGGAAAATGGAGTGAAGACAATGCATTCAAGGTGACTATGCAAGAGAGAAGGTGAATTTTTGAGCCCTAGAGCTATACACTCATAAAACCAAGTCAAACTTCAAAGGGAGACCACTAAATTTTATCCACTCATAAACCTTAGGCGTTGTCCCACTTTCTCTAATGTGTCTAGAGAATAAGTCTAATTGAACTAGATAATGAACCTAGGGGGATAACCACTAGAATAAAACCCTAATTAAGATAAACCCTAAGGGGATAGCCTGTACCAATACGGAAGGAATTCAACCTTCCTTATAAAGCTAACAACGGAGTATAGAGAATTAATTCTATACTGGTTTGTTGATCTTTGTGGCCTAGTGAGTCAGTTATTTGCAATAAAGCATTCTTCAGTCTAAGATAACAATGACCATGTATAAAATAATGTGTAGTGAGTTACAGTCTAAGATAATAATGTCTATGTCTAAAATAATGTGTAGTGAGTTTGTGTAAGTAATTACTGCCAAAAATTTCTCCTTCTAGTCTAAAATGTGCAGAGAAATGTGGTCTTATGGTCTCTTACAAGGTTATTATAAGTTTTTGTAAAAGTTTAGTGGGCCTCAAGCCCAAGATTATGTTATATGCCAAAATATTCTAAGTCCACTAGCTATGGGCCACACTCCAAGTCACAACACAAATGATAATTCCAACACCAACCAACCAAGGAAGATCCACAAGAGGTACTATTTTTATGCACTACACATCGAATAATGTGGACTACATAGGTGCATATAAAATTTAAACGTTTAAATCCCTTTGAGAATGTTTTTGGCATGTTTTTAGGCAGGTGTGCTTGTCATTGATGGCAAGTTCAGAGTATGCAGTGATGGAAAAATAGGGACAACGTAAGCTTAGGAGGATAAGTGCAGAGATGCACGTAGAGTGCAAGAGTGTGCTTGATCATTTGATGGTTTATAGGTAGGCAAGGAAGATCAGGGATAAATTGATCCAACTCCATTTCGGAGTTTCGGATACCGAGAGGTGGAGGTGTCAAGGACACTCACGACAAGTCCTGGAATCACGAAATGAGAAACCCCAAAATCCTGAAAGCAGGAGATAGTTTCAGATACTGGGATTTCAGATACCGGGAGTTGGGGATGTCAAGAACTCTTACTACAGGAGCCCCAGAATCATGAAATGCAAAATGCCGAAATCCCGAAATAGGCACACCAATAAAGAATTTCGCAAACCGGGAAATAACTCCATTTCAGGGTCCCGGATACCGAGAGTTGAATTGTCGAAACACTTCATCACATGAGTGCCGAAAGGAAGAATCGCTGAAATGCGAAACGTCAAAATCCCGAGATAGGCACACCAACAAAGAGCTTCGTAGACAGGGAAATAATTGTATTTCAGAGTCCTGGATACCGGGAGTTGAAGTGTCGAAACACTTCACCACAGAAGTGCCGAAATGCCGAATCGCCGAAATGCGAAACAAAAAAATACCAGATCTTTGATTCGACTCCATTTTGGAACTTCAGATACCGGGAATTGGAGGAGTTAAGTGTCGAGACTCTTCACCATAGGAGTCCCAGAACGACGAAACGTGAACTGTCGAAATGTCGTTGATCCGACTCCATTTCGGAGTTTCGGATACCGAAACTTGGAGTTGTCAAGAAATCTTCACATCAAGGATGCCAAAATGTCGAATTGTGAAATCGTGAAAGCGCTTTATGGATAAGTTCTTGGTCACCGATGGTCGTCACATCGTTGCAGAGATATAGAGAAAATCTTGAAGTGGCAAGCTCCATTTTGGAGTTTCGGGGACTGCGACTTGGAGAGTCGAGATGCCTCGCAACAGGAATCGTCGAAATGCGGAAACACCTTTTGGTGTAGGCTATGGTCGCAGCCATTGGTCACATCGGTAGAAGATGGAGAAAGGAGTTAGTGCAACCAAGCTCCATTTTGGGGATTGTGACTTGAAGTGTCGAGACACTTGATCACACGAATGTTGAAATGCCGAANGTGGTCACCGCCGGTGGTCACGTAAGTGGAAGGAGATAGTATAGCTAGGATCCATTTCATGGCTCGCCCTGTAACTGCTAGAAACCACTGATGGTTTCTGCTAGAGGAATGGAAGAGACTTGAGTTTGATTGCCACAGGAGATGAAGAGTTTCAAGGAATATGGCAGTGGGATGAAGACTGGTCATAGAGGAAATTGACAGATGGAAGAGCATTGAAGCCTGTAACTACAACAGAGAGGTTGTGCTCGACTGTAACAGAGAAGAAGAGTATCGACTGCTGGAGAGGTGAAGGAATCTCTAAATAACACCCAGTGATGATGGACGCATGTGTTTAACTGCCAGAGAAGTTGAAGAGTTGGTATGATGATGAGGCAGAGCACTCAAGATGGAGAGAGTATGTAGAAGCATGGCTAGAAAGGATGCACAAGGTGCACAGAGATGAAAGGCATGTAGAAAAAAAAAAAAGAGATGGGTGTGGCTAGGGAGGATGATTGAGGTGTGTAGAATGAGGCATAGTGCAGCAGCTGAAATGCACAGAAGAGGAATGGTGCATTGAAGGGACATGGAACACAGAGCATAAAAGGTATAAGATCAGAAAGCGCAAGGATGTGTGCATGACGACAGTGAGGCAGACAGAGCAAGGCAGTGTAGCAGAACAATGATGAGACTGGTAATCCATTGATGAACATTATATCATTGTAATAAGTTTCAGTAGAAAATATTTATATTTTAGGGTGGTAGGGAGGTGCTAGGGAGGATTGTTTTCCTTAGAGGTTCAAGTGGGTGCTTGAACACAGGGAGTTGTAGCTTCCATCTGGTTGCAACCAGAGAAACCAGGGTTGTAGGGTGGTGCAAGGGAGAATTGTTGTTCTCTGTTACACAGGTTGGTGTCTGTGTGACTGGAAGTTGGTGCTTCCATCCAGTTGGTGCCAAAACACTTAGAGAGTTATTGCTTCCTTCTAGTGGGTGCTAGAGAAACCAGGGAGTTGGTGCTTCCTTCTAGTGGGTGCTAGAGAAACCAGGGAGTCAGTGCTTCCTTCTAGTGGGTGCTAGAGAAAATAGAGAGTTGGTGCTCTCAGCAAGTTGTAGCTTGCAAAACAAAGGTTGTAGCCTCACAATGATTTGGATATCATATGTATGATAATGTAAAGAATGTAAATATTACTTGTCATATAAAGAAGAAGAGGTTTTTACCCTTTGTGGGTTTCCTCAGGAAATATTTGTCTTTGTGTATCTCATATGTGTGAATGATCTTGAATGTACTATTGCTTACTTCCCTGCACTAGTGTGATTGTCATTGAGTGTTCTGTAAAGAGTTTAAAGTAAGAATAATTCTTTAAGCAAGGTTACAACTGATTCACCCTCCCTCTTAGTTGTTTAACACATGTGTCAAACCCTAGAGAAACAAAACACTAAGTGTGCTTGTTCTAATTGTTATGATTCCATCTGTTCAATGAATAGCCAGTTACTTGAAGAACCTCAATGTGTCAACATATCATGCCCAACACTTAAACTCCAATGATGACAAGAATTAAGAACGAAGGCGAAAATATACCCCGTTATTCACTGTTTGTTTCTTAGATTTTAAACACAGATTAAATTCCCTCTTGGTCCATAATTTCTCTCTCTTTTTATCTGCAACCACCAATCAAACAAACAATTTTTTTATCTGCAACCACCAATCAAACAAATAATAAGTCAAATCGATTTTTTTTGTTGTCAAAGTTTTCAACACAGAAGGGAACAACTATTGATGGAAGAACCATTTGCATATAAAGTTTATAGGAAATTGCATAGCACCAGGAAGTTAGTGGCCTTATTACAGAGGTTGATCAGGGTTTCTAAGCTCAAAATCACTGCCAGATTCTTATTCCCCTGGTTGATTTCAACACTTTCACTGGTTGTTGGATAATTAATAATGTGAGTGTCTTGAAGCTTTCTAATAGAGTGGTGAATTAGTGAGATGATGGAAAAATATGATGGTAATATTGTGTTGTTTAGGGTTGATGATATGGATATTTTCAAAGGGCATAAGCTTGAAACTTCTAGCAATTGAATAGTATTGGTATCAACAACTAAAATGGGTTGATAAAATGTTCATGGTGGAAATTTGCAGTCTGGGATGGAGCGTTGGGTAGGTGCCAATGAATGAAGACTCCAAAAATATTGACAGAGGAATAACATCCAAGTGTTGAGCATTGAAATATCAAAATCTCGAGATTTCAAGTGTGAGATGAGCACCAAGCCTCTTTGAGTAAGACATTTCGAAAGATGCTTGTGAAATTTACACAGGATATACTGATTATGACACATGATATGCATACAGAATCGCCAAAACACTAAAACATGGGATTAGCTCGAAAGGTTCTGAAGCTGAAATTTGCTAGCAAATATCTAGCAAGTACACTGCAAAATTGCAGAGTCAACCAAAATCAATGCCTATTCGATTGAGCTGGGATAGATCGTTTCAAACCATCAGGTGGAATATAGGGACATATGTTTCACCATATACTCATGTAGCTAATATGTGATCAACATACATTTAATTATTCAAATAACTAAACCCTAAAATCTAGGAGTTAGTTTGAGTTTGTTGTAATATTAGAAAACTGAAGATATCAAACTCCTAGGATAAGGGAATAAGGAAATGGCTATATTTTGGAAGCTATTCAAGGTTAGAGGGTTTCGGTCCAGATGCTCAAGAGATATTGAGGAGTATACCCACTTGCTTGTAATCTTGAGGGACTGTGATGTAAATTTTTTCTGCCATGGAAGATTCATGAAAGTTGTTTTTATCAGAATGTGATTTCTTTGTTTTCAATTTCTTCTTTCATCTTATTTCTCGAATATAGTGCAAATTTTGAAGATCAAAGGATTTCCTTGGTTAATGGATCCTTGAGTAGTAGAGGATGTGCTG